>JBBMEG010078385.1:0-12051 GCA_037832605.1 Cyclanthera cordifolia | reverse complement strand
TATTTTCTTTTTGTTTTTTCTTTCATTCCTACGAGGTGTTTGTTTGAAAAATGTTAAATTATAAATTTAGTCCATATAATTTGATAAAAACTAGTATTGTCTCTATAGTTTAAAAATGAAGGATAAATTGTAATATTTTGAACTTAAAATTTTGAAGAGAACATACGTTCAAAATCCAAGCTATCAATCAATGAGCCATCGCTTGGAAACTTCTTCTTGGGTTGTTTCAATTTAATAAAAACGTGAGCATTAATAAGAGACGAAAGTAGTCTTTAGATTAAAATTATAAAATTAAAATTTTAAAAAGTTAATACACATTTTAAATGGGTTCTAATAATTTAAAAATAAATAAAGAAGATAAAATATTTAGAAAGATGGTTAATTTTTAAAGAAAAATTAACAAAATATTTCAAATAAAAATTAAATTTATTTTATTTTAAAAATGTGGAGTAAAATTAGGTCCGATAAAACTAACTTGAAAATTTATGAATTAACATAGAAAAAGTTTACTCACAAAAATTAGATTTTTATAAAATTGAGGAACAAAGTAATAATAAATCTCAAAATCTAGCAACAAATATGTTATCTTAACCAAAAAAAAAACAAGAAAATTGATTTCTTTAACCCAATCAAATAAATAACATCAACAAAATGCATAGAAAATAGAATTTTTACAAACAAAAAATTACATAAAATTCAGAATTTTCTTCATTAGGTTTCTCATTTATCAAACAAAAGATAGAATCAGATCATACCAAAATATATCCGATCATGTTTTTTAGACGAAATACAAGCTAATGATCCAGTAGATGCTAACCAATGAGCAGATGGTTGTGCCAGGTGAGTGCTAGCTTTGACTAAAGTCATACGTGAAAACAACCCAAAAATGGAAAAAGCGTATTGTCAAAACAACCTTCCAGTTCCCGTTTTGCAATCGCGCCGTCGTATAATTCGGTCGTTATGAGCCACGGTCATGTGTTCGTCAAATCTCGCCGGCTGTTCGCTTTCTCGGACCTTCAAACCCAATAAATCGAAGATCCCTTTCTGAACCCTAGAAGAAATTGGTTTGTTTGATTCTTTTTTTTTTTCCTTTTTTGATTTCAATTAGTAAGTGTTTGATTTCGTAGACATTCGTGTTTCAGTTATGTTTTTGCTTGATTTTGTTCATTTGGGAATGGATGAATGCAAAACCCTAGGTACTGAGTAGTTTTTGAGGATAGAAAAATGGTTTTTAGAGTTGTGTTTGTATGTGTTGAAGGTCAAAATTACGAAAGTAGGAAGTCGGATCTTTTCTATGATGTTTTTAAATGTTTCCTTTTATTCCAGGAGCTGAAGTGTACAAATTACAATACCCCAGCTTTTACTAACTACATATTATGATATTAAACGTTCATCTTTACAGACAACAGACTGAACAGAACAAGGAAATTTAGCCACTCAAAAACAACAAAAGTGAATATACACACACTCAATTTTATTCATCCCTGATCAAACAAAAAAAAAAAACTTGCTTACACATCCCTCCATTCTTCCCACAAAACCCTTTTCACTTTTAACTTTCTATCAGGCTCTATGTTCCTTTCTGGTTGTAGTTTGATAATGCTCTTTTTCATATCCTTGGCTCTTTCCCTCCCCCTCTTTCTGCCCAATCCCATGTTTTCCAGTTTCATCATCACTTCCAATCACTAGCTCTTTTGTTGTTTGTGCAATCTCTTGTATGGTTTCTCCAATTGCCCCCAATATCCCACCATCATTTCTTCCCTCTTCAATTCTATTCCCTTTTTCACTTTCCTTCACCTCTTCTTTCGCTTCTTCTAAAGTTCCCTTTGTTTTCTCATACATGCTTTCTTTGTCAACTTGCTTGTTCATTGATTCTCTCTGTGCTTCCTCTTTCTTTCTTGCTGTATAGTCCTTGATACTCTCCCCTGTTGATTCTGAAATATCCCTTGCAGCGGTTAATGGCTTAGCTGCAATGGCGCCTGCGTACTCGGCAGCTCCCTTCACGAGCCTCGCTGCTGCTTTAGTGCCCTCTACTGCCGTCTCGCACGAGTAATGGGCTGTGCTCCACCCTGCTACCACTGCCTTATCCTTCAAATCTTCTGCTGCTTTCCCTGCATACTCGGCTGCTACTTTCCCACTCTCTATTGCAGCATCCTTAGCTGACACTGCCTTCTCTCCTATATAATGTGCTGTTGTTTGACCTGCAGAGACCGTCATGTCTTTGGCTTCCACTGCCTTTTGGAGTGTGTAATCTTTGGCTTTCTCTGCTATTGGTGCGGTGTAATCCTTTGTTGTTTTAGCTACAGTTGTCAGCGTTTCTTTCACTGTCTCTAAACCTGCAGTCTGCAGCCCTCCTCCTTCAATTGTGTCCTGTTCTGCTTCCTCTGTTGTAGACTCAACTCCTTGGTTGAGTGATTCTTTCTTGGCTTGGTCATGGCGTTCCTTCAATGACCGTATTGCCTCGTTCGATTTCTCCTGTGCTGTAGCCCTGTAATTGGAAATTTCTTCAAGAGATGGCTGATTTTGGCGAGACCCAACTTCACTTTCTGTCTCTTTTTTCTGTTCTGAATCTCCTTTTTGCTCTCTCCCAAGAGCAGCTGCAGTTCTCTCTTTATCAGAAGAGACATTCGTCTTCTCTCTATTATCTCTCACTTTGTCAGCAAGAGACTCGAATTCAGCAGCCAATTGATGGCTCTCTTCTGCTTTCTCTGTATCAGCTCCTCTTGCACTTGGTCTCTCTTCTGTTTTGACTTGAATTCTGGCTTTTGCATTGCTGGGATCATCAGCTGGTTTGTTGCCATGCACAGCAATGGCTTCAAAGTGGCTTCTCAATTGTGGTACTTTTTCTTTCTCAACATCAACCTCCTTCTCCTTTGTTGTGTCATCTCTTCGGTTCAATTGCTCTGTTGCCATTCTTTTTCTCTGTGGGGTTTCTTTTTCTTTTTCTTTGTTGTTGAAGATTTGAATGTGAAGAAATGGAAATGGATGAATGATGATTTTAAATAACAGGGGTTAGCCGACTTAATGGGGGTGACTAAGCAACTGGCTGGCTGTTCAGTTTTACTCGTAGTTGACAAATGGGATTCTTTTTCATTTGCCACGTATGGTTCGAGGATAGAAGTTTATTAATTCTGGGATTTTTCCCATTTTTGTTTTCAACTCATCTAACACCTCGAAGTTTCTATGCATTTTTTCCTTTTTTAATTTTTTGTTTGGTGCGTAAGATTATCACTTTTCGTTTACGTATTAAAGTTTGCCACTACATTGATTGTTTATTCAGCTCTAGGAGCTTCAAAACTAGACCCCTTTTTACTTGCTTGATGATTATCTCTGAGTTTGCTTGCTTGCTTCTGATGATTGAATATTATTTGGGTTGTGGTTTGTAATATAATTATCAATAATGATATGTCTTATATTGTTGATGATCATTGTTTGGAAAGATGGATGGTATGTCTAATAAATGATAGGGGAGGGGACGACAATGGGAGGGAAAAGGAAGGGAAGGAAAAGATTGATGGGATGATAAACCTTTAGATCAAATGGACAAGGTTTTTTTTTTTTCTTTTTATCACTTCTCACCCTGTAAAATTAATATATGTATAGGTTTTTTATTCAAAAATTAATCTATTATCAAATTTTATGATCTACTAAATCTTAGAACACTACAAGTCCATTTTGAGATTATGGCATCAAAGTATATCGCAAGACCAAAAGCGAAATCAAAGTCATCTGTAAATTAATCTCCCTGACCAACTTTAACATCGAAGAAAATAGACCAATAAACTTAAACCGTGAACCATGGATCCGATTATATTTTGACAGTTAAATATCAAATGATCGAATAATTCGTTTGTAAAAATAATTAGCACTATTTTCTGTCAATAATAAATACTACGGTATACTATTGATTGACCTTTTATCATGACCATGGTTACTCTATTCGCTAAATATGTTTTGACTTGTCGATATTACATGCTATAGTTAATGCTAAAACTAAGTATATTCTAATATATTACTTATACTCGGTAAGTATTTGGTTCAGATTATATATATGCATTCTGACCATTTTTATAAGACAAATTGCTTTACTCTACTTTTTTTTTTTTTCTTCATTTTCTACAATATCTAGACATAAAAAACGATGTGATTTTAGTTGTTATGTATGTTATTACTATAATAGATTTAAGTTATAATATGTTGGTTTTTCAACACCAATGATGATGGTGGTTGACATAACATAAAATTTCAAATGGAAAAAAGATGAGTTGTTCTTTCACATAACATACAACAATCAAATTTACAGTTACAAATAAATAAATCCAAATTAAATTTGAAATAATTATTCCATGGAATGAAATAAAGGTACACAAATGTAAGAATTGATGATACCATATTTCATGCAAACAAACGAGCATATAAAAGCTCATTCCATGTATCAGGCAAGCCTGGAAGGCACCAATGGCTACAATCGGTCCCGGAGTGATCGCCGCTGAAGGCGGAAGGGTGGCCGTCCTTCCGGTACTGCGACAGAGTGGTAACGTCAAGGAACACGACAGGCTTCTTAATTCTACTAAGCACTTTGTTCACCACCACCCACGCCATTGGCGTCCCGGCCGGGTACCTGGCTCCGAAGAAGGGCTCTGTCTCCCCCGAGCACGACTTTGCTGGCTGGCTCCAATCTCTCCCGATGTAATGCGTGGGAGAGATGCCGAGAAAGAAGACTTTGGTTTTGGACGGATCGACGTTGAGATTCACCCATCTAGCCCATGTGGTTAGACCTTTGTAATAAGCCACATAGCGGTTCATGTCCTTTACTACTGTGTTTCCATCTTGAATGTAATCCCACCTGTCATTCCCCATTTTTGACAGTTCAAACACAACCCCAGCTAGAATTGGCACGGGTGTTCCAAATATAGTGGATCGAAGCTTTGTTTTTCTGATTTCGAAAAAAGAAGAAAGAAGAGAATTTAGTGGTTGGAAATGACTTACGGTTGAGAGGAGCCAGTGTGAGTCCACCAGTGCCATGTGTTGAAGATGAGCATATCCATTCCTCTCCACGCATTGCCGCTCTGAATTGAATCCAATTTCAGAACTCGGCCGATCTTCTCCGTTACCATGTCTACAAGGTACGGCGTTCTGTACAGCCATAGCTCTACTCCGTAATCCTGCGCGTAATATTAATTACTCTTTTAATCCTACTACTACTACTTTTTCTTTTTCTTTACAACTTTAGTTTCTTCCGTATTTTACTTCCATTTTTCAATACTCCAAAATTAAAGAGAAAAAAAAAACCCTCTTTTGTGTTTTTTGTGAATTGCATGCCTATAAACTAGCTTATGTTTCTTTTGGAAAATAGTTAGAATTTTGTTGTTTAAGATTTAATGAATTTGAATTTACACAAGGGTTTAGTTACTCGAATCATAAATTTCGTGATTGTTTTTAAATTCAGATGCCGGTTGAAATATGTTTACTTTGCTTAATAAGTTTCAACTCAACTCTCATGTTTCAAGAAAAAAAAAGATTTTTCTAATTTGAAATTTGTTTTTTCTTTTATAGTTTAGAATTATGATTATAATAATCGTGGTGGAAGATTTGAATTCATGACATTTTAGTTAGTTAATGTATATTGATGTTGTTGAATTATGCTCTCGTTGACATTTACAAGGTATTTGGATGTAACAACGCGAGTTTTTCTGCTGCGTTAACATAGTTTTCAGCACGGTAGGTTCCTTTGTCTCGTGCAGCTGTCGGAGTCTGCGAACCAGCAGCGAACACGTCGCACGCCCCCAACTCGCCTCGTGTCTAAGCCAATCGCGAGTTGAGAGTGTCTGCCATCTACCTGCCACCTCAGTTTTTGTCGCCTCGCCGTCAAAGCTGCAGAATCCCTCAGCTGCGGATTCGTCCACGCAGCACCGAGCCTGCAAACTTGTCGCCCAACCCTGCTCCACATTTCAAACCTGACAACAGCGTGTTTCGAGCCAAAAGGCAGCCACCTAGCGTGTGCCACGCGTCCGTTTCTGCAATCCCCTGTCTCCTGCGCGTGGTATTCAGGCGCCGCCGTCGTTGGTTATTGTTCTGGCCACACGCCGCCAGCGATCTCGCTGAAAAATTTTCTTTGTGAGCATCCGCAGGTATGCACAGTCAATCAGGAGCTATGAAGACCATGAGCCTATCTGGTTCTGTCTGTTTATTGTTATTCTTTTCCGCATATGGGTACCCGACTTTTATGTTTTTAAGAACCACTATCTTTTTAATAATAAATAAGAGGTTATTTTGAGTGATTATAAATTTAAAATTTTAATAATAATTTGCAAACCCTACATTCAGGGCGTCTACTACTCTCAAATAAATTGAGAGCAAATACCGATTTCACGGATCGAACCCGTGACGCTGGCGTTGAATTGGAATAACACCAATCAATGAAACAACTGCGCTAAGTTGAATTTCCTAAATACATAAAAAAACATAGGCATTTTAAATGGTGCAAATTACAAAATACGGTAAATATCAAAAACTTGGTCTATGTAATTTTCATAATTAAAATTTAATTTCACTGTTTAATTAATTTCTCTAAAACATTTCGAATTTAGTATTATCTATTTGTACATTGTTAATGTTATTAATTAAAGTAGTTGATTAGATAAATGTTAGTTGAAATTAATAAGTTAATAGTATTTTTTTTAATATAGCACTTCATTAATTATCGAAACAAGAATCAAAATGTAAGAACATCTTAAAGTTGACGAGAACAAAATAAAAGAGGAAAAACTATTAACTTTTAAAATGATTTTAGAACGGACTCTTATACATAAAGAACAAGTATATATATATATATATCCCAATATAGAAAGCCGATATTAAATATTCAACAATCCATTAGTTAAAGTTGTATAAGTTTTAAGAGTTAATAATATCATAGCTTTTTTAAGTTACACTTTTCACTTTCTTCTAATCAATTATTTAACCTACATCATCAACAAAATACAAAATAACTATTTAAATTATACTCAACTTTTTTCATCTACCGCTTCCTTATTTATTTCTACATATTATATAATATGTTATATATATATATATATATATTTATTTATTGAAAACTCACCGTAGTTAATTAAATTTAGTGAATGAACATTATACCTTAAGACCATAAGATCACTGGTTGAATTCTCGCCATCCTAATTGTTATAATTAAAAAAAAAAGAAAAAAATGAAGATGGTCACGTGTTCCAAACCGCCAATCACGCTCCATTTTTACTGACTCATTCTGCACGCTCATCTACTCATTTTTTTAATTGACTTTCCCGCCGCATTCAAAAAAAAAAAAAAATCTGGTTTTGTTTTTTTAATTTTTATTTTTTTAATTTTTACTTTTAGAATTTAGGGAATTCAGAGATTTGAACTTGAATAATACATAATTTGAGTTGTGCTGAACTTGGTCCAATTTGATATAATAGAAGATAAATAATTACGTGGATCTATATACTTTAAATTAATAATCAAATTAATAGATTTAAAAAAAAAAAAACAAACTTTAGATAAGTTCAAAAAACAAAGATTTTGTTGTAAGCACCAATAAATTGATCACAATTACGGTATAATATATAATAATATCTTAATCGTCTATATGAAGTTTAAACAAACTTTTCTAAATTAAAAAAAAAAAAAAAAAAAACCCTTTTAAAACCAAATTCGTGACATGATTTGAGTGCCGGTCTTAATGTTTCAAAAATCATAATGTTTTTCCAAATAAAAATATATCAGCTACAATAATATATCTGTGTATATTGTGTATATATATGTGAACAGTACCATCACTTAAAATAAGTATAGAAACAATTTTAAAAAAAAAATTATTAAAAAAAAAAAGTACTTCTTTTTTTTAAATATAAATAAAACAGAGGATCGTTGTGTTAAAATCTCCCAAAAAAAAAAGAAAAGAAAAAAATTACCCTCTGTGTTGAAAAAAGTGGACAGAATTACCTGAAAAGTGACAGAAGAAAGAGGCTCTGCTCTAACAAATGAAGCCTTGGAATTAGGAAGCCATGCATGAATCATACAAGCCAATGACTCCCACTGGTTCAAGCTCAAGGAATCCCCAACAAACATTATCTTCTTTCCTCTCCATTTCTCCAAAAAATTCAACCCGTTGAACCTGCAAAACAAAACCCTCAAATCCAAAATTTTAACAAAAATGGTCAATTCCTCTGTTTTTTTTTCGGAAACCACCGGACGACACGTGGGAGCTAACCTGGGGAGAGCACAGGCGAATGGCTGCCAGCGGTACTTGAGGTAGGACTTGTCGGGGCGGCCGTACTTTTGGCAATTGAACTGTGGATCTACGAAGGGGCAAGTGGAAGAGTCGTAGAGAGGGTAAGAAGCGTCGAAAACCCACCTTCCCCGGAAGAGATTGCAGTTTCCGGCGAGGGTATTGTTGGTAATTTGGGCGTTTGTATCTTGGTGGGTGAGGAGCAGAATTGAGAGAAGAAGAAACCCAGTTTGGAATAAGAAGAAGAAACCCATATTGTTCTGTTCTGTTCTGTTCTGTTTGGCCTAAATATTTTGTGGTTTTTATATAATAATAATGTGAATAGGAGGGAGAGAGAGAGAGAGAGTTTGAAAAATAGTTGGTTGCCCATTGGATGCACTTTTTTTCAGTTCATTAAATGTTCAAACAGATCAAACTTTCACCTACTAACTTATGCTCAATTTCATTATTCATAT
Source organism: Cyclanthera cordifolia (assembly GCA_037832605.1). Classification (NCBI taxonomy): domain Eukaryota; kingdom Viridiplantae; phylum Streptophyta; class Magnoliopsida; order Cucurbitales; family Cucurbitaceae; genus Cyclanthera; species Cyclanthera cordifolia. The sequence goes on along the minus strand of JBBMEG010078385.1, from coordinate 3,330 downwards.
TTTTTTTACCTACTCAAACCAATCACAATATAGCCTTCACAACAAAGGTTGTAGCACTACAAAAAAAAAGAAAAAAGAAAAAAGAGGTAGTGTTTGATGTGTTCCGATAATAGAAAAATCGAGGATATTGTTTCAGCTATCGATTCAGCACAAAATCATTATTCCATGCTTTTATCTTGGTCTTTGATGCCTTTTCCCCTAACTCACACACATCAACATATACATCATCTAGAATAGGTGTTGCTTTAGTAGAATGATTACAAGAAAACAATTCATCACACTAATTTCTAGCCAAGAAAACTCGAGAAAAACTATTATTGAGAGACTTAAATGTTAGACAAAATGGTAGATTGACTTTAAATACATCTAATAATCTCATCTGAATGGTCTTTAGCAATTCTGGGTATCTTTGACAAAATTTAAACTTTAAATATCTTATTTAAAATTCTGCATTGTAATTAAAATTTTATAGAATCTTCTTTTTCTTACTTCTTGTACTTGCTCTTTCATGTGAAGTCAATAAGATGGTGGATGGATTCGTATCATCCCTCCTTTTGTTAAAAAAAAAAATCTTGCTTTAGGTTGGAGCTTATCATCATTTAGAGGTTGGGAGTGCAAAAGCCACCCGCATGATAGCTTAGTTTCAAGCACACAAGAAACCGATGTCATGATCAGGATGAAAGGTTATTGCTGACTAGAGTCTGTAGGGTGTGCAATACATGTGGACCTAGACCATGCTATATGGTGAGGGTTGCCATGAGACGAGTACCAGATGATGTATTTGTCTAGTCTTAGGCATGTGTAGACCTCAGCTGATGGTCAGAGAGTAGGCACTGACACAATAAGTAGTTGCATGTTGTGTGTAGAACCAATACCTAGGACGAGAGCTCTCTTCGATTTTGTATAGTAGTACGCCATTTTCTAATGAATTTTGATAGAGTTTAGCTCTCTAAGATCGTTGATGTAGCTCTTGAGGTTGAGCTAAGGGTTGAGACTCAACTGATGTTGCAATATAGGATTAAGTTTTAGGGGATTAGGTCCATAGTGATAGATATATGAATGTTTTGGACTCTTGAAGGGTTGGTCATTTGATGGTGTACTGATTAGACACTCAGCTCTCTATTGTGATGATCTGGTTGTACCTTATTATTGACTATTATCTTGATTTTGTTTGTTATCGCATTGTTGGTTGTGGTATTGCATGTTTAGCTACTCTTTCTATTCTGTTGTTATGTATAATGTACTTCTTTATGAGAGTTCTTATTGAGTCTTCAATACTCACCCCTTTTCTGAAACCATATTTTAGGTGTTGGGATGAATCAAGATAGACGAGCTAAGGAAGCTGAGAAAGTACATGGACTTGGCTCAGGGACGAGTCATCTTTATTTCACATTTGTTTCATATTTGGATTCTGAATTATGTTCTGCTTTATGCATTTAAAAGAGATCTCGAATTGCTTAAATGTTTTACTTGTGATGATTTGATTTATGGCTAAGCATGGTTTTTGTTTTGTTCAAACGATTTTACTAATAAAGATGTTTGAATTTACATAGTTGAAATTTTACCAATTTTGTATGATCATGCATAAGTAAAGATGTAAGTTAGACTTATTTTGCATCGGGTCTTTACAGTTTGAATCAAGTAAACTCTCGATCTTATTGGTTTGGTTAGATCCACGAGTCAACCGAATAATCGGACCAGTTCATGATTCCAGTGCTTGAGATAGTTGGTTGTTATATGGATTTTGTTGTTGGTTATTGAAGGGGTACGACAAATGAGAGCAAGTATTTGCGTTAAAGTAAATATCTTATTGAATACTTTTCAAAGATATGGAAAATAACTTTAGTTGAACAGCAGGTAAGAAATGAGATTCAAACTTCCTACAATCTGGTCAATAATCTGTTTAATAATAAAAAAAAAAAACATAAATAAATAAATTAAAGATCATTTTTAAATCATTCATTTTATTTAAAACTAACCCCATAACAATAATAATAATAACAAATAACATACGAAAATAGATCCGCTCTCGGAATTTCGGTAAGAAGAAATTATTTAGAACCGTTTTATAATTATTTGATTTTTAAATTTAGGCCTGTATTAATCAAAGTTTCTATTTATGATTTCATTTTTTTAAGAAATTATGAAAATTCTAACCAAAATTCATAAACAAAAATAAAAATCTTAAAACTATATATATTTTTAACTTTCAAATTTTAGTTTGATTTTTAAAAATATAAATAAAACGCAGATATCAGGATAATAAATATCATGTGTTATGTGTTGGATATTAATTGCAGGCTTAAATTTTAAAATAAATACAAAAATATAAATATTTACGAAAAGAGATCTAAATTTTACCTTGAACGGAAGCAATAGTTGAGCCATATTATATTTCATTGATAAAAGTCATTCGTTTGAATTCAATCACTGATCACTTTGTTGTAGAATTACAAATATAATCTTTAAATTTTCAATACTATTATCACATCAAATTACTTTATTATTATTATTATTTCATTTATTGATACCACAAAAAATAAATACGAGTTTTTTTTTTTTTTTTTCCTTTTTCCAAACAGTGTTTATGGTGCATTAAATTAGGGAAATTAATTATTAAAATAGCGATAATTTGAATATCCTACCTGCCCCCACGTGGATGTAATTCGTGGGTGGGTATTAGTTTTTCTCTTTATAAAAATATAATATATATGTTTTTTTTAGTACAAATTCAAAAAAAGTATTACAAGTACTGACAAGATTGATACTCCGACTTAAATTAGATTACTTACAAACGATGAAACAAACTCGTCACTAATTCTTAGGAAATATAATATATATGTTTAATCATAATTGTTTATTATTAAAAGGTTTAATGGTGCATTAGTTTCATTTTTTGTAATAATTCAGATCTTTCCTTCTCAATTTATACTAAAAAATATAGTTGTTTATATATATATAAATAAATGTGTATGCAATATAATAGGTACTTACTAAATTAAGACATTATACCTAATATTGACTTAATATTATAAATTGATATTAATAATTAAAAAAAAACAAAATAAATAATGTTCTTTATAATAATTAATAGAGTAGTAATTATTAAAAAAAATTAAATTTGAATCAAAATTATTACAAAAACTTGTCAACTTCATATTATTTTGTAATTATTATGGAATATTACAATAATAATAAATATTAATATATGTGATATAACATTTTAAAAGGACAAAAGTAACAAAAAAAAAAGAGTAAAATTTAGAAATGGTGATAGAACATTTTAAAGGAAAGAATCCAAAAAGAAACTGTCAGATTATGATAAAAATA
>JBBMEG010078364.1:0-12055 GCA_037832605.1 Cyclanthera cordifolia | reverse complement strand
TATATATATATGTATATATATCTCTCGTAGTCGTACTATGATTTTGAGAAATCTAAAATATAAATAATTAAGCTAATTTTTTAATAGTCTAGATAGAAAAAAACTCTCCTCTTTTTTTTTTTTCTTTTTTTTTTTTTGTAAAAATTATAACATTGTGAATATATACACATATACTTGTATTTTAGCTAATTATCTCAAGTAATTAAATAATTAAACAATAATATAGATTTCAAATTTTAAAGGGCAAGTACCTTCATATATCTAAGTAGAAACAACAATATTAATGATATTTTGCACATGTATTAATTGAAAATAACACGAGTAAGGAAGTAGTAAAGTAATTATGAAGAAGATCAAATAAATAAAACGTGTAACATATATACATACAACTTTTTCATAACCAATACGAGGAGACCCATTCAATGGCAAAAGCGACATGATAGCCAACCCTACAAACATAAACAACAAAAGTTAAATTGTTGTAAAAAAAAAAACATCATTAAAAGAGAAAAAAAAACATTTAAAAAAAAAAATTGTAAATGGAACCTAGGATGATGTTGGGGTTGAAAACTATAAGGGTTTGGAGACTAGTGATGATGTCTTTTTGAAGGGCTGTCTTTGGTGGTGGGACAAAGACAAAGTGCATGATTTGGTTTTGGATAATGGTGGTTTGTTTTAGTTTGAGAGGGCTTTCAATAATGTGTGTGTAGTATGTTGACAGTTATTTGTTTCAAACTGTTGAGTAATTTTACATTATTACATTGTATAATCAATCATAAGACATTGGGGTGGTGAGAAAGTGCTTTACTTGCAAGTGAGATTACAATGGAGGGGCCTTAGTTTAGCTGTTCTTTCTCTTGGGGTTGGTTTGTCCTTAAAGCACAATCCAAATTCTATTTTTTAGGGTACCCCTTCCTTCATCCTATGTGCTTTGATGTGATGTCTCTCACTCTTGGAGGGTTTGGGATTTATAAGGACTATACTAATCTTCTTTCTTGTTGACTAAGAAAATTCAGAGAAAGTGTTTGGATGTGAAATTGTAAAATATTCATATCGACTGATTAAAAATGAAGAGTTATTTTTAGTGATTAGAAATATGAGTTTTAGTAATAATTCATTTGAATGTAGCTATTTGTTGACGAGTTGCAAATAATAATTCATTTGAATGATAGTTTTGTAGAGCGATTGCAGACAATGACTCATTGGATGTAGTTAAAAATTAGTGATTGTAAATGAATGGTTGTTTTGATTGTTTTGAGTAGTTAGAAACGAATGGTTGTTTTGATTATTTATTTTTTAGTATTATCCATAGTTCGTTTGTATGTCGTTAATTGAAGAGAAGACGTTGTAAAAACTATTTTTAATAGCTTGTTATGTTAAGGATCTCATTATCCCACATTAAAAAGTAGAGAGTCCTCCAAACATTTTTAAAATAAGTTGGATTATTTCTGTCATAGTCAATTGATTTTAAAATGGATGCTTATATTTTTAATATAGTATGAACTCAAAAGAAACATCATCTTAAATGACTTGTTGAAGATTTCATTATTCCACATTGAAAAAGTAGGAAACACGGTAAAAGGAATTGACTTTATTTATTATATATGATGATGAAATAGTAGTTACTAGTGATTAATAAGTTGACTTCCAATGTAGGGAAATTGAAATGATGTTTTTTTGGACGACAAGTATATTGTTTGTTTAAGTAATTATGTATTTTTATTATTATTTTTTTTTCATTATGAAGTGAGGACGGTTAAAGCATATTGGGAGAATACTACATAAAGTGGCAAATTATGACTTAAGACATACAAATCTAGAGAATATGAAAATAGACTAACCATTTAGAAAAATGAAAATTATGAAATATTTTATTAAGCTCAATAATTATCTAACGACAACAAACCTAGATGGGTTTTAGTACATTTCAATTTTAATTATAAAAAAAAAACACAATTAAATTAAATAAAAAAAAAGAATCATAGCACTACATTTGGAAAATTCAAATGAAAATGGTCCATTTAAAAAAAAAACATTTTATTTTTTCTGTCTAAAACCTTTACAAATAACTATTTCTTTTAGCAAGAAAACAAACCAATCAAGAAATAAAATTAGAAAATTAGATTAGAGGGTTGTAACATTTAACACCTCTTATATATATATATATATATATAATTTTTTTTTTTTTTTTGAAAAGTGCTTTGAAATGCAAGAAACAACCCATGAAAACTTGAATTGCTGTTAACGAAAGAAACACTGCTACAAATTGGGCCTTTATAAAATGTCATCATCTATATAACCGTTACTGTGTTGTTCATTGATTGCCTCATCAAGAATGCTTTATTCATAACACATAAACTTAAACTGTCATCTGACTGTGGAGGATAGGGTTTTGGAGGGAAAATGTCTCCCTGATGTGGTCTCCGCAGGGGAGAATGATGTTTGTCTCGTTCTGAAGAGAAAGGGAAAGCTGCAAATTAAGAAAAATATAACAAGGATGTTGCTAATCTCCTAGAAGGTTACGAGTCGGCTAAAGTACTTATGGTCGATAGTTATGAAAATCATTATGAAACTAAATGGATTATGGATTCAGGTTGTACCTTCCATATATCTCCTTATAAGCACTATTTCGAAAATTAGAGAATGATTGATTCTGGCAAAGTAATTATGGGAAATAATCAGCATTGTGAGGTTAAGGGAGTAGGTTCTGTTCGGTTTAGTATGGATGAAGGTTCTGTTAAGATCCTTACAAATGTGAGGTATGTTCCCGATCTTAAGCAAAACCTTATATCATTAGGAACATTTGAAGCTGCTGGTTATGACTACAGATCTCGTAATGGTTTCATGACTATTAGCAAAAATGGAAAAGTCAAGTTGACTGGTAAGCTTGCCGAAGGATTGTATGTTTTAGAAGGTCAAACTATTCAAGGCGAGGTTAATGTGGTTTGTGATGCAAATTTGAAGGCGGCAAGAATTTGGCATCATCGTTTGGCCCACATCAGTCAAAAAGAGGGCTTGATTGTTTATCTAAGCAAGGCTGTTGGGAGTTTTGAAACCTTCAGTAATTGAAAATTGTGAACATTGCATTTTGGGTAAATCCACTAGATTGAGTTTTAAAGCTTCACAATTCAAATCAAAGGGAATATTAGAATATATCCATTCTGATCTATGGGGCCCTGCTCAGGTCCACACTCATGGTGGAGCGCGATATTTTCTTTCTTTGATTGATGACCACTCTAGGAAATTATGGGTCTTTATGTTAAAAACTAAGGATGAGACATTTGATAAATTCAGAGAGTGGAAAATTATGGTTGAAAAACAATCTGGAAAGCAAATTAAGGCCTTACAGACAAATAATGGATTAGAATTTCTTAATAAAAGTTTTAATGATTTATGCACACAATCTGGAATTAAGAGATATTTGACTGTTCCTGTTCCTGGCACCCCTCAACATAATGGACTTGCTGAAAGGTTCAATAGAACAATTTTGGAAAGGGTTAGATGCATGTTGTCTTTTGCTGGTTTGCCCAAAGTTTTTTGGGGTGAGGCAGTTAACACTTCTGTTTACATCATTAACCGAAGCCCTTCGACAGCTTTGAATTTTAAGACTCCACAAGAGATATGGACAGGTTCTCCACCTAATTTGACTCATATGAAAGTGTTTGGTTGTGCTGCTTATGCACATACTAAACAAGATAACCTGGATGCTCGAGCCAAGAAATGTCGTTGGTTATCCACATAGAGTCAAAGGATGCAAGCTTTGGTCTTTTGAACCAGGAGATTGAAAATGTTTTGTTAGCAAAGATGTTAAGTTTAATGAAGAGTTATTTCCTTTGAAAGAAACATCAAGTACTGAGACTAACACTGCTTCTCAAAGAGTCAAGCAGATGAGTTATGAAATTGAACTAGTTGGCAAAGATTTGAACACTGGTTCTGCTTCTACATCTGGTGATTGTTCTGCTGAGCTATCTGTGCATGTCGAGGACAACGCACACTCTGATCCCGTTATGTTTGCCCGTGAGCAAGAGGATGCTCCTCTTAGTTCAGAGGGTAACACTCAGCCGATTGCTCCTCCTACTAATCCTATAGTACAATCTTATCAACTTACTAGAGACAGAAAAAATAGGGTAATCAAACCTCCATCGAGATTTGATGAAGTGTCGTTTATAGGTTATGCTTTATTTTGTTATGAAAATGAAAGCATTTCTGAACCGAATACTTATAAGCAAGCTTTGAATTCCAATCACTCTGAGGAATGGATTGAAGCCATGGATAAGGAAATGGCTTCTTTGGAAGAAGAATCACACATGGACATTGGTGGAAAGACCTGAAAATTTTAAGGTTATTGACCGCAGATGGTTGTTTAAGGTGAAACAAGGAATTTAAGGATTTGCTCAACCATGGTTTAAAGCAAGGTTAGTCGCGAAAGGTTACACACAAGAAGAGGGGATTGACTACATTGAGGTTTTTTCTCCAGTTGTCATGCATTCCTCTATTAGAGCTTTATCAGCAATGGTTGTCTAATTCAATCTTGAGCTGAAGCAGATGGATGTGACTACAACGTTCTTCCAGGGAACCTTGGATGAGGATATTTTTATGAAACAACCCCCTGGATATGCAGTAGATGATCAACCTGATTTGGTTTGTCATTTGAAAAGATCTATCTATGGCTTTAACCAGTCTTCAAGGCAGTGGAATAAGTGTTTTGACTCGTTCATATCGAAGAATGATTTTGTTAGAAATTCTTTTGACCATTGTGTTTATAAAAAGACTGTCAGTGCGAATTGCTTCATCCTACTTTTGTTATATGTGGATGATGTTATGATCGCTTCAAACAATATTGTTGAAATTAAGAAGGTAAAGAATTTGTTGAACAGTAAATTTGAGATGAAAGATTTGGGCGCTACAAAGAAAATTATAGGTATGGAGTTAAGTAGAGAACGAGACAATCACACTTTGATGCATCAGCCAACCTGAATATCTGACTAGTATTGTGAATCGCTTCCATATGGAGAATTGCAGGTTAGTGAAGACTCTGTTGGCTCAACACTTTAAATTATCATCAAATCAGTTAGCATCTTCTAAGGAGAAATTGAGGATATGAAAGGGGTTCCTTATTCTAACCTCGTTGGGAGTATTACGTATGTATGCTATCTTGTAGGCTAAATTTAGCACACTCTATGAGTGTGGTTAGCAGGTACATGAGCAATCCTGGTAAGACTCACTGGGAAGCAACTAAATGGATATTAGGTATATTAAAGGCTTTGTTTCTAAGGGACTTTTGTATACGAGATATGATAATTTTGAGAACTCAATCATGACTAGCTACGTTGATTCTGATTATACTGTAGACATCGATAGAAGAAAAACCCTCACCGAATATGTTTTCATGTTGTTTGGCAATGTTATCAGTTGGAAATCTAGTTTGCAGTCTATTTTTGCTTTGTCGTCTACTAAAGCTGAGTATATTGCTTAAGTCGATGCTGTTAAGAACTCAATGTGGCTCAAAGGTTTGGTATCTAAAATGCTTGATTTTGATTATCTGATTGAATTATATTGTGATAGCCAGAGTGCTATGGCATTGTCTAAAAATCCTGCTTTTCATGATAGAACGAAGCATATAGATGTTAGATTTCATTATGTTCGAGATGTTGTTCATGAGAACAGGTTGTCATTGCTGAAGGTGAACACCCTTCACAATCCTGCTAATGTGTTGACAAAATCCTTGTCATCTTAGAGATTCGAGTTCCTTTTTGTTTGCTCTGCATGAGCAAGTTCTGATACAATTTTTCTGGAGTTATGCTAGTTGGTTTCCCTACTTGGACAAATTCTGATCCAGGTCAGTCTGGAGTTTGCTGCCATTGTGGCATGTTCTTCAAGAGGATCAGTCTGGAGTTTGTAGGTTAAATTATATTTACCTTAGGGTAAAATTTGGTTAGGGTTTTTCCTAACAATTGGGAGTGTGTTTTATAGAGCATTATATAAGCTCATATTAGGGTTTCTTATTCGGGTGAGAGAGTTTAAGAGCCACCATTTGTGCCTTTTGAAGTTTCTCTTTAACGTTGGCAATTTTGAATGAGAATCATCTTTGCAAATTTGGATGTGGATGTAGGGATAGTTCCTGAACCACTTTAATTCGGTGTGTCGTTCTTCTCTTCTCCATCTTTTCTTTTATTTGTCTTCATTAATCTCAAAAAGATATTTGATATTGATTATCTTTACAGTCTTGCTATTTAATATCAGTTTTCAAAAGAAAAAAAAAAAAACTTAAATGGTAATCAATAATCAATTGATATCATTTACAAATTGTCAAGAAACAATAGATCATGACATTTTATAATTATAGTACTTATTTGAGAACTGGTACTCTAAAGAGAAGAGATTTGAAAAAGTTTTTTTGGATTTGTGTTTAAGTGATAAAATTACGAGAAACATGACTTTCATATAAATTGTGAGAAAGGTATAAACCTTCTGATTTTTCATTAACTTTTCATGCATATATATGGTACAGAAATATAAAATCTCATAAAATTTCCTAACTAATTATAGATAAAATTTCAAATATCAATTCTAACCAATCTAGAGAATATCTCTAGATATTTATTATTCTTAACACTCCCCTCAAGTTGGAGCATGTAAATACCAACTTGAAACCAAATTCATTACACACCACATACACGAATGTTATATCTAATGTCGATCTAACCGTTGAATTGAATAACCGCAAATATGATGCTTGATTGCACCTCACGAATCGTGCGGATTACACGAACCGTCAAATTGTTGCCGATTTTGTCATCAAACATAATATACCGCAAATACGATGTTTTATTACACCACATGAAACGCGCGGATTTCACAAATTCGTTAAAATTTCTTTGATCACGTCACCGACTATATATAATATACCGCCAAAATAAGATGCTAAACATGCATTATACGAAATCGCGCTTTACAAATCGTCAAATTACCCTTTAATGTCAGGCACACACTGTCGGGTTTACAAAAACTAATTTTGAAGAAGATGAAACCCAGAGATTGAACTTTTTATTGAAACCCTAATTTAGGGTGGCTCTGATACCATGAAATATTTTTAGAAGAAATGAAATTAGAGAAACAATTGGCTATAAAGTTCTACCTTCAATGTGTTTCATCATGATTATAAATAGTACATCAAAATAGCTAACCTTAGAGAATAATATTTAAATAATCAAATCTAGAAAATCTAGTAATTAGGTAAAATCTAGGAATTATATATTCATAATTTCTAATACGCCCCCTCAAGTTGGAGCATGTAAATTGCAAATGCCCAACTTGTCAAGAAGATATTTAAATTGTTGCTTCCCGAGTGCCTTTGTTAAAAAGCAGCTAATTGATGACTAGTGGGAACATATTTAGTAGTAAGATTTCTAGATAGCAATTCATCACAAACAAAATGACAATCAGCTTCAATGTGCGTAGTACGATCATGAAACACTAGATTCTTTGCAATATGAAGCGCATATTGACTATCACAGAATAATTGCATATAGGTTGAGAATGCATAACATGAAGAGAAGTCATTAAAGATTTCAACCATTTTAGCTCACAAGTAGCAACAACCATTGCACGATACTAAGCTTCAGCAGACGAACGAGACATTGTTGTTAGTTTCTTTGTTTTCCAGGAAATATGAGAAGATCCAAGAAAACCACATACCCAGTCAACGAGCAAGCTGCCCAATCACTATCATAAAAAGCAGTCAAACGTTAGTCACCTATACCCTTCAAGTAGCGCAATACTCGAAGGGCTGCATCCCAATGTTGAACTTGTGTAGCAGTTAAGAATTGTACAAGGGTATGAACTTAATTACTTAGTTTAGGACGGGTTACAGACAAATAAACAAGTCTTCCAACTAATCGACAATTGTGCTCCATAGGTGTGTCAATAGGCTTACAACCCGACATGCCACTATTAGTCAAAATATCCAAAGCGTACTTACGTTAACAAAGAAATATACCTTCATAAACAACGAGCTACCTCAATGCCTAAAAGATACTTCAAAACGCCCAAATCTTTAATATAGAAACACAGACTCAAATAATCTTTAAATTTTAAAATAACTTCATGTGATGAACCTGCTATAATCAAGTGATCAACATACACAAGTACATGAAGTGATACATTACCCCGAAAATAACTAAACAATGGATAGTCAGTATAAGACTGCATAAAACCATAAACTTTTATTGCATTAGATAACTTAGCAAACCATTGTCGAGGTGCCTGTTTCAAACCATACAAAGACTTACGCCGCCTACTAACCTTTCATGGAATTGAAGCAGTGTATCCTAGAGGAAGTCGCATATACACTTCCTCTTCCAAATCACCATAAAGAAAAGAATTATGAACATTCATCTGATGTAATTCCTATTTTAAACTTGCATCAATAGCAAGAAAAAGAAGTAATATTCCCATTTTTACCACGGGTGCAAATGTTTCATTATAATCAACTCGAGCAATTTTTCAATTACCATGATAAAAAACCAAGCGTCTATTAAGATATTGAATTTCCCCAGTTGATGTATACTTGATTTTATACACCTAACCACTACCAATAACCTTATTTCCATGAGGCAAGTCCTCTAAAGTTCATGTACCATTTCGTTCAATAGCATCAATCTCAACTTGCATCGCCCGGTGCCATTCTGGATATTTCACATCTTGAAACGATCTCGATTCTTTGCCCTTGGAAATTTCCGTAATAAAACATCTATGATTTATAGAAAATTTGGTATAATCAACATAACAAACGATATTGAAAGGTTTACCTGAGGAGGTAGATTGAGATTGTGGTGCATTGAGTGTAGTAGAGTCAATCTGCTGTTTCAAAGTTGTATTTGTAACATAATCATAAAGCTTTGTCGAAGGAAATTTTGTACGATGCCCACGAATTAGTACTTTAATATCATTAGACTAGGCAACGTCATTAGAGCATGTACTAATACACTCATTTGTATTTACATCTACGCCCACAATATGTATTTCTTCATGAGAATCAACACTAACTTATTCCCCCATCTTTATCATCCCATAACGGAGGTTGAGAAAAATATATTTCCTATTGCAATCTTGCACGATCAGGAAGAGACTCAATAAAGGAAAATGTATCCTAAAAAAATTGCACATCACGACTAATGAAAAATTCACAAGTTTCTAAATCATAAAGATGCCATCCTTTCTTGCCAAAAGGATATCCAACAAAAATACACCTTCTAGACTTTGCGTCAAACTTGTCTTTTCATGAGGCCTATTTGCAGCATAACACAAACACCCAAAAATACGTATATTATCATATGAAGGAGTCTGACCAAATAAGCACTCATGAGGAGTCTTCCCATCCAATATAGGGGTAGGAGTTTTATTAATAAGATGCACAACTGCTAAAACACATTCCCGAAAAATACTTAGGCAATTTTACTTGAAAACATTAGGCACGTGTAACATTTAGAATATGTTATGTTTACGCTCTACTCTACCATTTTGTTGTGCAGTATCCACACAAGACGTTTATTGTAAAATTCCCTTATGGGAGAAAAAAGACTTTAAACTAAAAAATTCTTGTTCATTGTCACTTCTAAGAACCTTTTTTTTAATTGAGTTTTAATTATAATATAAAAATCTTGAATCGATTTTGCAACTTCATATTTTTTCAATCATCAAATACACCCATGTAGCACGAGAGTAATCATCAACAATAGTAAGAAAATAATGTGTCCCACAACTAGACAAAACATTATTTGGACCCCAACAATCACAATCTATGAAATCAAATGCACTAGAAGCTTTATTCATACTTACAGGAAAAGATTTAAGAGGTTGTTTACTCTTAAAACAAACTTGACAATCAAAATTGCAACTAATATCCACAATACTACCAATAATTACCTTAGGCAAAGAAGAAACAACTATCATAGAAGGATGACCCATACGTTTATGCCATAACACACTTTTATGTGAAGCTGCTACTTTATTTGCTAGAAAATATCCTCAATCAAGCCCTGATTCCAATAAAATTGACTAGAGCATGGGATTGGTACCTTTGATCTCTTTCAACGAGCTTTCAGCACTCTAGACATACATATTTTCTAATCTAAGGATCTCTCCTACGGCAATTCTTCTATCATCACCTACCTATTCCATCTATACATTTTTTTAAAAATAGGTTTCTTCCCTAAAGGATGCTACTTCATGCACGAGAAAGGTGGAAACCTTTTGAGACACTCAAGAAGTTACCCTCTTTAAAGTACTTGCCCCTAAGAATGTGCTACGACAGACTTTCATGTTCTCTAATTATTCTCTAACTTTGCTTCATCAACATAGCTTTCTAGAAGTAGAGTAAAGAACTACAACCCAGCTAATCTCTCTCCTTGCTAAGTACAAGCTTACTTAAACTCACCAAATGAATTTCCTTCTATCTTTCATGTGGCATCTTAGAAGTTGGAGCATAAACACTCTATCTCTTAGGTAGTCCCTTTGGAGAGCCTAAAACAACTCATGGACTAAGTGGGAATGTCTTGGGCCACAACTTTGATTAAAACTTCCTTTCTGCCCCTCGTGATAAAGTTCCTTTTCCACTTTTGTAGACAATTCTTTCACACGATTCTTAATGTTATTCAACAAATTCTTCTTCTTCTTGCTATTCCGAGAACACATGCCCAAATAAGTCCCTAGATTAACCACCAGCCTAACCTTCATAATTTTACTTAGCTCATTCTTTTAAGAAACTCAGACATTCTTACTGAAAATCATCATTGACTTGTCGAAATTAATTATTTGACTAGAGTATTTATCATAAATTTCCATAATATTTTGAATCTCAACGTAGTCTGACTTCTTGACCCTAAAAAACAAAAAACTATATCATCATAAAAAAGAAGAAAAAAAATCGAGAGATAGGGAGAAAATAATGATTGATTTACAAACTTTTATAAGAATTAAAAGATTTAGTCATGTTGAGAATCGCTGATAGTTCATCTACACAAATCAAGAAGAGGTAAGAAGACATTGGAGTCCTCTACCTCAGACCCTTCTATGGCACAAACTCCTCATGCGGGAAGCCATTTAGTAACCTTTCAAAATTAACAAAAGAAATACATCAATGCATTTCATTAATCCACTTAGAGTTTTTTTCATCATCTTAAGAATAAAAGTCCAGCTCACTATATCATAAACTTTACTCATATCCAACTTTAAAGCCACAAATCCCTCTTTACCCCCTTCATTTTTTGTTGATGGAATGAATGCATTCAAAGCCAATAATCTAATTGTCAAAAATAAGCCTCTCTCGCACAAAAGCTGCCTGAATAAGAGAAATCACTATTGGGAGCACCTCTTTTAGCCGGTTAGCTTACATCTTAGCAATGATCTATTAAGTCGTTTTACACAAACTGATAGGCGTGAGGCCTTCCATTATGGAAGGGGCATGCAACATAAGTGGAAGGGCAAGTTGTAGAAATCTCAACTTGTTTTGAATACATAACAACCTCTCCCTCAACTTCTCTAACATCCTATCAAGTCTCTGATCTTCTCATATAAAAAAGCCAACGCAAATTTCATCTAATTTTCAACTCCATTTTTTGTGCCAACAAGATAGTAGCTTAGAGGCACCAATGTACACCCAAGAATCATCAGGTCACAGGTTTGAATCTCCACCCCTAATTGTTATATTCTTAAAAAAAACAAAAATCCAATTCTCTTTTTTTTTTTTCTAACTTTAACTTGTCTTTTTTCATATTTAATTTTTATCAATGTCTAGTTGAATTATTAATATAAATTAAAAATTAGTTTATAAATTAAAAATTAGAATTTAGAAATTAAATGTTTAAAATATATGAATTTAAATATAAATATTGAAAAATATATATATAGCGTTATTTTTTTCATATTCACTAAAAAGTTCTGGAATCAACAAATTGTGGAACCGAAACGCCTGAGTATGCTCTGTGGTTGCAGCTTTGTCTGAGCTTCCACATCAGAAAAGAATTCTTGAAACACAGCTGGGTAAATAGTCTTG
>JBBMEG010078333.1:0-12060 GCA_037832605.1 Cyclanthera cordifolia | reverse complement strand
ATTTGCAGCTATCTCGATTAATTAATTTTTGGTTTAGTCGTTCTCATTAATTTAAATGCTATTGTTTAATTGGTATGTAATGCTATCGTGCCCAATAGATTATACAATAAGGTTAACTTGATGCTGGGTCAATTAAAAAGGAGAACAATACTTATTCTGCTTTTCGAAATAGATAGACTGATTTTTTGAATGTGATATTTATTATTATATTTTTAGCCGATGATCAAAAATTGCAACTATGTTAATTAAATCCTTGACTTTCTTTTGGACAATTGTTTGTTTTATTAAATTTTACCGTTCATTTAGAATTTTGTTCAAACACCATAATCTCATTTTTATTTGTTTTCAACCTTAAGAAATTAATTTATAGTTCCTTTGGGATTCGACCTGGTTCCACTCTTTCTACAAGTTAGATTTAGAAATCAGTAATTTATTTTGGCGGGCCTCGACAACCCGACCAGAGTTGAAAGTTACAGAATGTGTTTTAGTTATGTTTTATCACTGAAAAAGTAGAAGGTTGGGCAAAACCTCTACAACACTAACAAGGGAAAACAAGGACGTTGTAGGTGGGTTCTTTTTTTTTTTTTTTTTTTTTTTTTTTTAATTCTGATTTTACTCCCCATTCATTATCCTTCATTTATGTCATTAATATGTACACAACGATGTACGTTTTTTGTTATTGAACTTTCAAATTTCCATTTTAAGTTTTAATTTTTAAAATAGTATTAATTGTTGATTCTTTTGATTTTTCAAAAAATGTCCATTAAAAAAGAAATGATTTTGGCCAAAAGATATTACTTTATTTTTTTAGTAATTTAATTGAATATTGTTTTGGGTAGGTTGTTATATGAGAATCTAATCGTAAATAAATTAAATAAAATATAAAAAGTAATTAGACGGATATTATTGTCCAAGTAAATTTATTAATTTATTAATTTTAATTAGAAATTAAAATTTAGACCTAAATTTAAGTCTTAAAAAAATTAACATTCTCTCCATTATTTTTCAAAACATAGACATTTGCTTAATTGTCCAGTTAATATATTCAATTATGAGTATTAAAATAATGTTATGAGTATTGTAATATTTGTAATAATTCCAAGGTTGATGTAACAACCCGGTACATAACCGCTAGGTTATAGCACGAAAGTTACTAATGCATGAAAAATTTAAAAGAAATTTCGGCAGAGTTTCCCCTGAAATATGGGAAACTCATACTTGCAAAACCTGTAAAACAGTACTGGACAATTCAAAATTCATTTAAAACGACCATGCAAGTTCCAAACAAAACAGTTATCCTATCCAGGCAGTCAACAGTTTGAACATAAATATAAATCCCGAGATCTCAGTTCCTTAACTAAAACATTTTAAAACGAAGTTATTACAATTGTTCGTGCAGGAAGAGATGCATTAAGACTATAGACAACTCCATTAAAACTAGACGCAATGAAACATGTCTCATTTTAGGTATATCCTCAGCTGTCGATCATCCATCCTGGTGCGTGCCTGCAACTATGGTTTAGAATCCATATCCAACATAAAACGAAGGGGTGAGTCTGTGAAAACTCAGTAAGAAACCCCGCACGGGATGCACGCAGTATATAGAACAAGACAAGCATTAATCAAAAGTCTAAGAATAACATGTACAAATAAACGGGAAAGCGTCCCGACTCTCGGGTGTCTGTGTCACGCGTTCCAAGACTCGTAGCAATATTCGAGGAGTCTCACTAGCCGATGCCGTGAAACTCCAAAGTCATAACCCGACCCCTCAGGGTACAATAGAGAGCCTAGACGCAAGGGCTATCCACTAGAGTCGCACATGCTATCCTGGGTCCCACCGGCACGGTAGGGTCAAACCGAACACGTCAGATACCATGCACGAAGTCGAGCCGTGAGCGAACCAACCTGCTAGCACGGTGCTCACTTATGCCTTAGCAATTTCGGCTGCTCACTGCCTAGCAAGTTGCCAGCTCCAACTCAAGCAATAAGGGATCTCCGTCCAATGAATGATTCCCTTATCGCCCCCTATGCATCCAAGATTACTCTCCTATGCTACCCTTAAGGACAACTAGGTCTTCGGCCAATGCCATAAGACCCAAAAAGCCATTACACGACTATGTCACGTAAGGCGGAGCACCTTGATACGTGGGTACAAGCTATGAAGTTGCCTGACATCTCTCAGGGTATCTCCGTCGCGAGTGAGACGAACAAGAACCGATCAAGTTCCCTCACTAAACTAAGCCAGCCAGCAGCTCATCCAGCTGTAGGTGCAAGTATTTGTCCAAGCGTCAGCGGATACACTAGTCGAAGTCAAGATTACACTTTTGCTTGACAGTTTGCAACTTGTACATGCTGCGATGCTCGCAACTATGCTATAGTCAGGTGTAAACCCAATAGTATCACGAGGAGCTTCTAGGTACCAGAAAGGACTCCGGGAACTCCGACCGGTGGTCACGTGTCACTCTCAGGATGGTTGTAATCCATCCCTTCATAAGCACAATCTCTCATATCTGACTACCTCTGTCTGTTAGAGAACGTGCTGCGTCCGGCCACCCCGATGGGTCGTTCCCTAACGTGTCACGTAGCAGCAGACCCTATGGTCTACTACAACCACCCTATGACAGAGCAGAGACATGTCGAGGCCGTTTGGAGGACATGCTCACACTATCAAGAAAAATAACTTGACGCTCACATCAACACACAATGCATGCAACGACCCTATAATCTATTGCACATGTACATACAGGAGAAGGACGTATCATAAGCAATCTACCACCTTATTCGCCTAGGGCTCAGTACATAAAAACAGATCATCACGATAACATACTACACACAATACATAATCATATCGTAATATCCTACAAGTACACGTATTAAACTGGACATCACATATACATCATATACTAAAACATATATAGCATACGAGTATCAATAATCAAAACTACAATCCTTCCTACACGTACATAAATCAACAAGAAACCCTACAAGCATCTAACCAGTCAAACAAGAGCAACATACAGCTTGAAATACACGAAGCATGATAAAGCAACATATAATTCCACATACGAACCTGCACAACAAACATGCCTATGTTTCTAGGTAAATACAAGCAAACAACACCCGGTTAGGGTCCCTTACACTCGTTTACTAGAACTGAGCTGATGATGCTTGATCCCCAAGGTAAGCACTCTAGTAAACCTTTGAACCTACAATGAAACAAGGCCAACCAAAAATTAGAAACGACGCCGAAGCGACTCATTGACAACTAAACAATAGACTTCCCAAACCCTTAAATAACAAAACAACGCCGAAAACAACGACCATTCACACAAAGCGAACTCCGAAACACTTAAACTCGACTCGAGCTTAAGCTCGCCAAACCTCACCTAACACGAAACCTCCAATCCAACTCGAGCCAAACTCAACATAAATAACAAATGAAACAAGTCATAACACTTGATCGAACAGCGAGTCTCAACGTGTAATTTCGGCCAAGTAGACCCTTTCGAGCAACAAGCCCACAACACAAACGAAGCACTCAATTCCATCCAACTGAAATCATGAGAAAGAATAACCTAGACATCACACAACTAATAACTAAGATTAGCACACCAAGATCTCATATCCCTCGACAAGCCTCTACGACCCCTTTTAATCCAAGACCCATAAAATAACCTCACCCTTAACTAACCAAGCCAAAAAACAAAAGCATTGATTAACAAAACCATACCTGAGCTCCACGGGGAAGAGAGCAGATTGGTAGAGAAGACAGTCGAGATTGTGGGAGATCGCAGACCGAGAGGGAGAGAGAACTGAGACGGCAGAGAGAGGGAGGGCGTCGGAGCTGATGGTAGTCGCGAGGGCGGGAGCGAGCGGCGGTGAGGAGAGAGGGTCGTCGCTGGAGAGAGAGAGAGATCGACGAGAGAGTGAGAGGTTTCGACGATTTGGGTGAGGTAGATCGCGAGAGAGAGAGAGAAAAAATAGAGGGGATAGATGGTTTAGCCAAAGTTAGGGATTATTGGCTATTTGCAAAATAGCCCCTCAATTCAAACTAACCCACTAAATTAACCGAAAATCTTTTAAAAAAACTGCTGGTATTGGAGTTGGTTGGTTAATGCCTTGTCTTGGAAGAGACCCAGGTAAAAGTGTTTTGGAGAATTCGACTAACAGGCTGCAGCCATCTTCTCTGAAATAAATAAATGAATATTTATGCCATTTAAATTAATTTTAGATACATGTGAAAAATTTATACAAAATTTTAATATCTATAAAAAAATCCCTAAGTTTTTTTTATTAGAACCAAATATATCCATATAATTAAGAATGATTTTATTTTACCTATTGAACTCATTCTTTTTTTTTTTTTTTTATTCAATATAAATAAAATATTTAATTTTATTAATAACTATTTAATTTATTAAAAAATTCATAATTTTTTTTTTTTTAATCTCCCTAGAATATTAAACATAAATATGTTAACACTTCTCTTGGCTATCCATCCCTTCCTTCTTCACGAGAGGCAAACACGCCCTAAAGTTTTATTTATGTAGGGTATAAATTGATTAAAAGTTAAATCGATCTCTCTTTTTGCTATCAACAAAGTAAGCACTATGATGCCATGATTAAATAAATAAAGTTGTTTTTTAAAGAGAAAAAATAAAGTAGCTTTTCACTATAAAAATAATAGTGGTTTTCGTAAGTGGTGGCAACGTGGGATCATCATTAATAAAATTAGGTAGGACATGCATTTTTCATAGGTGTCATTATTAATATTAATATATATTTTTTTTTTCATTTTGTTGAGTGCTAAAAAAATTGGGACAAGAACTCTAAGAACAGTTAAATAAATGTCTAAAGTAAAAACAAATAATAATAATAATTAATTAAATTAAATTAAGAGAATGTCTACTTTGTTTTGAACTTTAATGTCTAAATTTAATTTTTAAAATTAAATAATTAATTAAATAAAATACTCTTCACACTGAAGCTTCACCCACCCATGGTTTCTTTTAAGATAAAATGAACAAATAAGATTTGTATGTTTTAATAACTTATACAAAAAAGAATTGAGATTTAGAAGTGGAGAAAATCAAGAGGGTCTTCGAACAAATTCAAATTTTAAATGATTTTTTTTAAAAATTGAAAAAATGTTGGATGCTTCATTTTTTTTTTTTAATGTGTACGATATATAATCATATAAACTCTACGTATGCTCCAAATTAGTTATGAGAATTGTACCGAACGGTTAGTGGCGCAGTGATTTTATTGTTTGGTGTTATTCTATAACTAACTAGAAATCGGTATTTGGCTCTCAGTTTATTCGAGAGTAGTAGTGTCCTCTATGCAGGGTTGATTGTCCCTCTCCCTGCATGTATACCATACTCATAAATCTATTATACTAGTTACATATCGGTCGGTATAAGTTTGTTGTAAGTGTCATAAGTTTGCCACTGTACATATCTGTCTTTAGGCAATTTTCAGCTAACTGAACAAGTCAACATATACATCATTCGCAAGCCCATTAAACATCCACAATACAACCATGTCTTCATTTAGTGCTATGCGTTTGCTTTTATCAGTATCATCTATGTAGAGGAATATGTTGGCAGCTTTAGACATTTCATTGAGCTCAAGCTTGCCAATATAGATGTTATCAGTTGAGATAACGAGGAACTATGAATAATATCAATACAGATTATCTTGTAATTCAAATACACGTTTATCTCATTCATAACCACATTGAATGAAACTAAAACAGTCGTAGATTCCATAACGAAACATTTGCCTAAGAACATTATGAGAGTTCTTCGGGTCGTGGCAGATGCTTCAGTCCACAAGATACCTCCACCCACCGCATATGACTGAATGCTCTTTGATGTCGGAATTCACTTCCGTCTTCCTGAGTCTATTGTGATAGAAATTTCTACTGGCCAAATTCCCCTTTCAATATTTTTCTCTCTTCATCCTTCACTAAATTGGTTTGGGACGATTATATTTTTGTAAATGTACGATTAAAAAGGGATTAGTTTATTCTTTTATTTTTAATTAATTAATTATATTTATTATTAAAAAAACTTTAGTCATAAAAAGAATAAAAATGATTTTTTTTTTAGTACAAATTGGGTGGGAGGACTATAAACCATATGCAGAGGGTGAAATAAAGAAGACTCAAACCATTAATCGAGTGGAGGTTAGCACATCACTACTGCCAACTAAACTATGCTCACTTTGGTTAAAGATTTTACTTAATGATGGATATTATTGGTTGACAAAATAATATATGGTCATAGTTTCATTAACCTTGTGAATTCTCATTTTTTTTAATAATATCAAGTTTCACATTATTTTAAAATAATAGTAACATTTTGTTGACAATAAATGGCGATTCTTATTATTATAATGGCACTACTAAAATGTTTATGTTATTTATTGCAAGGGTTCGTGGTGTAGTAGTTTCATTGTTTCGTGTTAATCCAATTCAACATAAGCGTCACAGGTTTGATCCTAACCCTCTTTGTAGGGTTTGTATAAAGAATTATGTTATTTTATATTTACAATTCAAATTCACATTTTAAAACAAATATTTTTGGAATGTTGAATGTTACAAAAGAAAAAAAAAGGAAAAGAAATAGACAAATAAATAAATAAATAAATAAATAAATATATATATATATATATATAGCTTTGCACCTTTACGGTAGATTCCTTATTAACCTCAAAGAGTATTGAATATGATCATCTTGACTTGAAAATACGTTTTCTAAAACATAAAATACTCTGCCGGCTGAAAGTTTTCTTCGTCCGGAACCTATCTTAAGAGCATATTCATTCCGATCTTTTACAGTCTCAACCTTAGTTCCTCTTCTTTACAGTCTCCCAGCTTTGCCCCTTTGAGCATATACATAATAACAACATTTGAGATAAATAATTGAACAAATGTATAGGCCATTTAAACCCATAACTCAATATTATTTGAACTTATAACTTCCGCTAGTTATCCAGAATTCAAGGGTTAAGGGATTTTTTTTTCTTCTTGGATCTTAGTTAATGTATGATACACACTTAATCTCTTTTTTGAGTCAAACCTCATGTGCCTTATTGGTTGGCAATGAAATCAATATATAGATAAATGTGTTTGAACAATGCAATTTTTTTTGCCAAAAGTATCTTTAAACTTTGAAAATTTTTAAAAATACTCTTCAACTTTACTAAAACTGTGGAAAATACCACTGCCGTTAATTTAAGATGTAAATTGTAACGTGTTGTTTAAAAAATACACTTAATCTTTATAAAGTTTCAAAAACTCTTAGCCTTACTAATATATTTTTATCATTAACATTTTTTCATAAAAATGTTAATATTATGTTCAGATACACTGTATTTAATTGTAAAAAAAGAAAAAGAAAATTGTATATTTATATTTTTAACTTATGAATTACTTTTATATCCATCTTAATTGTTTAATTAATCAAATGGTAGCCGTTTTAGTTAAAATTATTATTTCTAGTATATTTCTCTTTTGATTTTTGTTTATCCTTTATTTGATGTATTTATCTTTTTTTTTTATTTTTTTTATTCATAAGAAGTCATTAATATTTTCTTAAATTAACTTACCTTCTTAATGTGGTTTAAACTTTTATATTAACAATTAATAAGAAGAAGCTTAGATGCTACAAATGAACTTTAGATTCTACTATTAATCTTGATGCAATAATAAAATCGATTATGGATTATCGAGAACTTATTGAGCATTTTCAAAGTTTAACATTAAATTCAAATATTCGTGAAACTAATTTATTTAAATAATTCAAATTATAAATTGATGTCACCAAATAAATTAAACAATGATAAAGTATTATTTAACTCTAAAAAAAGTGAATATATCTCTACTGAGCCTATCCAATTTATATTTTCGAGTTCATCCTAAAATGATTTTGTTTTTTTCTTCTTGTTATTTAAAGGGTTATGAACTTCAAATTTTGGGAGTTCAATTTATTATTAGGAATTTTCAAATGCCAATATAGGTTTATTTTCTTTGATTTTCATTGAGGAAAAATATACAAAGGGATAAAGAAGTTAGATTTTTTTAATGTGTTTGACAATTACTTATTATTCAAACAAAATTTTAAGATTTTGTACTTATTAGTTTGATATTTGATTAATAATTTTATTAAGTTATTAATTAAATAAAATTTTCATATATATGATTTTTTTTATCATCTATATAAATAATATTATGAACTTTTAACATTAATGTATTCTCGTGCATCGAAAAGATTATTGGTTCGATCTTCACCTTGTCGTTGAACTAAAAAATAATTATGAATTTTGTAATTAATATTTTATTAAGCTATTAAATAAAATAAGGCTAAAATTAGTCAATGGTAAATTTGAAATTAATTAAAAGAGGTAAAAAGACAAATATTAATGAAAACGAAACGTACAAATGAAACACAATTTTACAATAAAAATTATCTATACAAATAAAATATAAAAAATACACACAGCTCTTCTGTCATAATCCACATTCAAGATTATTCACCCCAACTCTTTTACCAAAATTACATCAAAACGAGTTATTTTCTGTAAAATATCTATAAAAATTTACATTCAAACGAGTTATTATTGCAACTCTTACACAAAAGTTTACATCCAAACAAATTATTGAAATTAATTGTTGACCGAGAAATTTAAGTGAATCATAAATTGTCACATCATTATCTCAAATTTAATGACAAAATTAAATTAACTTTTGAGACAATATTTTTCAAAATTATATTGGATCAAATGAATAAAGATCAACAAGCCAAAGACCGATCGAACACCAACAAATTCAACCTCAAGAACGAGTGGTAAAACCCTTGAGACAATTCTTCATTGAGAACAAGCTTTGAAATATTTACATAGAAGAGAGAAAGAAACAGAGGAACATATTAGAGATTGTACTCTACACTCGCACATATTCAAATCAATACAAATATATATTCCAAATTTACACGTGTCTCGCATCATCTTCTTTGCTGAAATCTCGTGTGAACAGTAATCATTGTACAAAGTCTACGTCCAAACGAGCTATTGACAATAATCTTTATTTATAATTATTAAAAATAACTCTTCATTTAAACAAACAAAATAATCTGTCTTCTAAATACTCAATCAAACACCCCTAGATATCTTATTTGGATTAATTATGAGTATGGTGTGCAAATCTGAACGATGTTGTTAATATGTTAAATGGTGGTTAACTCCTAAGGTAGATGGAATTCATGTAAACAGGAACATCTTCGATCCAACGTCAACGATCTTGAAAATCTTCATTTAACGATATTGAAAACCATATGCTAGAGGGTTTTCTTGATTATCGAGGATACCAATTGAAATAATAAGACTCCAACAATTTGATCTTCTTTTGAATTTTTATAATTATCAATTCGTCGCAACTCAACTTTTTAATAATCATGGACGCATCAGGCTTAACTATCATATGCCGAAAACCTAACTCCAAAGTCTAATAAATTGCATCTCGAATAGGTATTGCTTCACCCATCTCCACGATAAACGCCTTGTGGATCGTTGATAGTTCGGATAAAAAATGTCATAACTTCTTCTTTCTTATTTCTAATGACATAATCTTCACTCAATTTGTTACCTGCAAAATGAAATGCAGTATCATAGTTCAATTTGTAATAATGATTAGTCGGTGATGACCACCGATGAGCCAGCTCCCCGTGATCAAAGGAAGCTTTCTCGTTATTCGTGCCAATAACGTCTAAAAACTCAACGTGTTATAGTTTAGACAATAATTCCAGGTTATATAATACCACTTGTACATGAAATTAGTGTTTTGGCACACGTCTAAGGCCAATAACCTATTTGAATATTTAGATTGAAGAGATATTATCTACACTTTGTGATCGAATGTTTTTAAGCTATGTATGACTGATTTCGTGAGTACTCTTTATCTCGGATTCTTATGAGTATATTTCAATATACTCACTATTTACTATTTACATTCTTAGGTGTTAGGGAATGTCGACTAAGAAGAGCTAAAGAAAATAACAACGATCTTGAGTCATTTATTATGCACTAAACTTAGGACAACCATAAATATATTATGCATTTTAATCAACCCAAACTCTATTTTGTACGAAAGATAATCTGGTTGATTATTTAATCATAATTAATAAAATTATAATTATTTCAAGAAACTAGGCGTTATCATTTTATTCCAATCAAAGTATTTAATGTATCTGTAATAATTATTTAAGTATAGCTAAAGTTTTTGGATATATTAAAAAAATATGTTTCTGATTGTATTTCAAATTAAACATTTTTACTTTTAACAGTTTCTATGTATATATTGTGTTTTTATTTTTACTTTTTTTATAAAAAAATAATAAATAATAAAGAGATCAAAATAGCTACTTGGTCGATCCATTAGAATTTAAAACTAGTTTAAGTATCACCATAGTTAATATTTTTGTTATATCATTAAAGATCTTTTTATCTTAACAACAACTAAAATTGAACATAATATTATTAGTAAAAATTATTTTCACATAAATTACTAAATAGAAACTTCAACTAAAATTTTAGAACTAAAAATTTATTTTATTCAAGTAAATTTTAAAAAAAAAATTAAAAAAAAAAAAGCAAAAATAATTTGAAAATATATCTAGAATTTATTATTATTATTATTATTATTATTATTATTATTATTATTTTCTAAATAGCAAATGATAGCATCATATTTTTATTATGGATTAAAAACAAAATGTTTCAGATATAGCATAATATTTTTCGGCTTTCATTATTTTTTATCAATTTCATTTGATTGTTTTTAATCTCGTTGACATGAATGAAGTCAATCGTGTTCATATATCATCGTTTGTAAGATTGAAGCCATAAAATTTTCCGCTTTACGATATTTGAATCAAGATTTTGACATGCATAAAATTTTATTATTATTCATTTTTAAATTTTCATCAAAAATCCTCGTATATCTAATGGGAAATGAATGATTAGGTATTGCCTTAGTCAAATTAAATATAAAAAAAAAATTATCAAACTAGTCAAATTTATGAAATATTTGCAAATATAATTACTTAAAAAAAATAAAATGCAGTCAATATTATTGTTAATGAGTATTGTTGCCTACCTTTTTATAATAATATTAATAAGTATCCATACAAATATTTTAGAATTTATCTGCATTCACGTTATTTTTGTACAACTCCACAGAATAAAATTGAACTTAAGAATGGGCTGGGGTCCAATTTTACTTGGGCTTTAGCCTACATATCACGGCCCAACTTTTGTATTTCATGAACAATGTGTTGGTTAACCATGGTCAGGGTGGGTCGAGACTTGGGCTGCAAGTAGTTAAACTTGTTCAGGATCGACATTCGTTGATGTCGGTGAGTTATCGCTCTTTTGCAACATAAAGTATTTTTTTAATTCAATATTAATTAAAAATTTATATTCATGATCTCGTAATTTATGAGTATAATATACTAATTAATGATATGCTCGAGTATCATTCTTGTTTCTTATGTGAGAAAAGTATTGTTCCCACATATGAAAAATATATACAAGTAAATTTTCATATCCTTGCATTAGTCATTTTCGATTATGCAATAATTATTTTCCAGCAAAATCAACCTCGATAGTTATTATTGGAAAAATAACATGCTCAAGTAAAAATAAATATTAAATTGAGATTTTTATTATTATTATTTTGAATAAACATAAACTGAGATTAAAACAGGATTAAAATAGAGTAAAATATTAAGCCTAATGAACTTATGGTAAGAACTAAAAGATTTATCATGGCTATGGATGACGTACGTGACGTTTTGATTTCAATCCTTTAAGTATTGATAACGTGGATTTACTTTGTTTATCCAACGATTATGAGATGGGTCGTCAATATCGGATGCCAACCTTTATTAAGGGATCAGTGGTGTAGTTTGCTCTGTTGAGAGATGAGTGTCGACACCACATAGAGTTTGGTGGTGCCACCCCTCGATGAGACAGGAGCTGATCCCATAAAGAGATCGG
>JBBMEG010078291.1:0-12062 GCA_037832605.1 Cyclanthera cordifolia | reverse complement strand
AGAAAGAGAGAGAGAGAGGTCACCGAGAGAGATAGCCGCGAGCGATGGCCTGGGTCGCGGCGATGGTGAGAGAGCGATGGAGGGGGTCGGCGACAAGAGGGAGAGTGAGGCCGAGAGGGAGGGGGAGAAGCCGAGAGAGAGGCAAAAATTGTGAAGAAAAAAACGCGAAAAATCGCAGGAAGGAGGCAGAAACGAGTGAAGAAGAAGGGGAAAGAAAAAAAAGAAAATAGGTTCTGTGATTTGATTTTAATTTTTGCAATTAAACCCTCCAGTTATATATGTTATAAAATCGTAACCATATAATACTTAAGAAACGCGTGTAGCTGAGTGGCTTAGTTGTCTGTTTAGCTTCTAGGAGAATTCTGGTTCGAGTCTGGCTTGACGCAGGCTTTTTCTTTCTTTTTTTTTTTTTTTTTTTTTACTAAAAACTGGTTTGTCACAAGAATGTACTATAAGGGGTATGACTCTTGAAGCTTCATTCCTACTAAGCTATTATATGATGAATGCAAGCTAGTTGTTGTGTCATTTATTGCATCTTGTCATATAAGTTTCAAAGACAAAAAGTATTTCAAAACTTTTTTCCTCTCTCTTTCGAAAACCTTTTCACGAGACCCGTGATAGAGGTTTCACACGTTATGCCACCCACTTTGTGATTTTCGTTTGGCTGACTGTCGAGTTAGAGTGGGTGTCTCACGATTTCTTTGCAACGACAATGAAGTTGGATTATGACAGTGGGTATCAAAGCTTTGTCAGCTTCGTTTGAAAAGTAATTGCGGAAATGACCGAGAAGAAAATGATGGGCAAGACCCACGCCGACCGGTTAGTTGAGTTGGAAGAAGTGATGCTCTATCTAAAAGAGCTCCCAAACACTGTTCGATTCTTGGAATCTCGTCTGAAAGAGATTAGTTTTAAAGCCGATATGATTCACACAATAGTCGGCCGCGAAGACGGAATGCCCGTCCAAGAGTTGATGATGAGGGTCGAGAACATTGAAGGCAAAACCTCACAAATCGATACGTTCGAGCATGGTGACAGTTCATCGGGCTCTATTGCCTATATGAAAAAGCGCATCGAGAAAATTGAAATCGCTCAAAGGTCGATTCAACAGTTAGTCGCAGACCTTTTGAAAAGTGTCAGAGTAGCACTCGACAACCTCAAGACTGAATTGGGCGAGATGAATTCTCGTGTAAACCTCACCATGATGGCGATGGGTAATCAAGCCTCAATTAGATGTGTTCTTCATCTGAATAAGATCATGGTGCCTGAGCCAAAGCCTTTCTGAGGCACTCGAGATGTCAAAGATTTGGAAAACTTTGTGTTTAACATGGAGTAGGATTTCAAGGCTACAAACATCGTCGTTGAAGAGTCAAAAGTTACTATAGTGACGATGAATCTTGGCAACGACGCCAAACTGTGGTGGTGGTCACGATATATGGACATCCAAGAAGGGAGATGTACCATCGACACATGGGAAAAGCTGAAGCAAGAGTTGCGGTCTCAGTTTTTCCCCGAAAATGTTGAAATCATGGCAAGACGTAAGCTGCGTGAATTAAGACATACAGAGTTGATCCGAGATTATGTCAAGCAGTTTGCGAAGCTAATGTTAGACATCCGGGACATGTTAGAGAAAGACAAAGTCTTCTGTTTTGTTGAGGGACTAAAGACGCAAGGTCAAAAGTTTACGAACAAAGAGTTCAAACCTTGCCAAAAGCCTATACAGCCGCAAAAAGGTTGTTTGATTTAAAAGTCATGGCAACAACATGAAAACTCAAGATGTGAGGTGAGACAAGGCCTCCCAGCGATGAGATACCAAGAACAGTCGCCATAATTTTCCCAATAATGTGGGAGTAGACCGGTCAGGGACAAGCAAAGAACAAGGGTTACCATCGAAAACAAGGCGAGGACCTTCTCAGCTGACTAGCTATAATCGAAGGCCTCAGTTGTTTTCTCTACAAAGGCCCTCATAAAGTAACTGAATTTCCTAACCGACTAGTCCTCAATGCTCTGCGAGCATCACTTTAAGAAAAGACAATGGCCAAAGAGGACGACGAAGCCGAAGTGGCGCAACTAATAGCCCTCAAGGAGGAAGAACGGGAAAAATCTCAAGCAAATGGCGTTTGGATAAACCATATGGCAGCAAAAAGCACTATGGTGGACTTCGCGGCCACCCACAACTTTATGTCTGAAAAGGAAGCAAGACGTTTGAATGTAAGCTGTTATAAGGATGAAGGACAGATGAAAGCCATCAATTCTACAGCCGTACCTGTGTCAGGACTCGCGAAGAACACGAGTGTCAAGTTGGGCGATTGGATCGGCAAAGTTGACTTGTGATCGTTAAGCTGGATGACTTTGATGTCATATTGGGGATGGAATTCCTTCTTAAGCACAAGGTCATTCTTATACCGCTCACTAAATGTTTAGTCATCACCGGGTCCAGTCCCACAATCATGAAGACCAATATGAACCACCCGAGTAAGGTGCGCTTGCTGTCACCTGTCCAAATGAAAATGAGGTCGAGCGATGGCCGAGACAACTGGTCTCGAGTTTAGAAGTCTCCCTTCAAGAACAGAAGACAAAAGTCTATGAAGAGGCAGAAGTTCCCCGATGATGCGCCTAGCACACAAGCCACAGGGTCAGCCACAGGCAACGCCCTTCTGAAGTGAATAGTCTATCAGTTCCTCTATGCAATGCCTTTAAAGTCTTTGCTAAAGAGACAGACCAAGCCGACATCGAGAGTCCAAGACTGCAGAAGTTTGTTGAAGACTGGCGAAGAGTGGCGAACACTAAAGTTTGATGGAACCGCAAGGACAAATGGTAAGTCCTAGAACGGTCACTAAGTTTGAGTAGAATTGGTTGACAAGATCCATCAACAACTTAAGTGGGGAGAATGTCACGATCTTGCTTGTCTACTGCGTGTTGCACATGGCAGCATGGACCTTTAGACCCATTTTTTATCATGCTTTCCTAGTATAGGATTTACTTTTCATGTTATTGTATATTTCTTTATGTTTTGGAGCCATATGATTCATCGTCATTTTGATGTTCAAGCCTGTCACATCAAAATGGTCCAGAATGTACTATAGGGGGTATGACTTTTGAAGCTTCCCTCCTACTAAGCTATTTTATGATGAATGCAAGTTAGTTGTTGTGTCCCTTATTGCATCTTGTCATATAACTTTCAAAGACAAAACATATTTCAAAAATTTCTTTCTCTCTCTTTCGAAAACCTTTTCACGAGGCTAGTGATAGAGGTTGCACTCGTTACATTCGTTTGGCTGACTTGTTTGCCGGGTTAGAGTAGGTGCCTCACGATTGCTTTGCAACGACAACGAAGTTGGATCGTCACACTATGCTCGCTTTGGCAAATGTTAAGGAAAGTTATTTAAACTTACACTTATTTTAAAATTTGTAAAATTGAAGTAATATTGGGGAATCTGATTTGCTTTAATTATTTTAGGAAATTGTAGGTGGATTGTTTATATAATGAAATATTTTTGTTAAATGGTCACTTTAAATTAAAAATAACATTGGGGGTGAGGTCTCGCACGTGTAATTTACTAGTTTACTACAAGGTATTTAGACAAAAAGAGTCGATGACGCGTCGGTTTCATTGTTTGAAGGTAATTCAATTCAATACCACGTCACTGGTTCTTGAGAAAAGTGGAAGGGTTAATAGTAGTTGTTGTTTGAGAGATTGATGTTAATAGTGATTTTGAGTAATTAATTACTTGTTTGAGATTGTGTGTTAGCCGTGGTTAAGTGATATGTTTGATGTAA
This sequence comes from Cyclanthera cordifolia, assembly GCA_037832605.1. Taxonomy (NCBI): domain Eukaryota; kingdom Viridiplantae; phylum Streptophyta; class Magnoliopsida; order Cucurbitales; family Cucurbitaceae; genus Cyclanthera; species Cyclanthera cordifolia. The sequence goes on along the minus strand of JBBMEG010078291.1, from coordinate 8,285 downwards.
AATTTATGTTAAAATACCATTTTGATCCCTAGACATTCAAATATCCAATTTTAGTCTTGAGTTTCAAAAAAAAAAAAAAAAAAAAAATCATTTCAGTCCCTAAATTTTAAAAAGAGTTTAAAATTGGTCCCTATGATAAATTTGAAGTTGATATTTTTTAAAATTAGTTCAACAAGATTAATAATTTTAATAAAAATAAAGAAAATATATGTGCACATATTTATTAAATTTATTTTGAAAAATATGGTTAATTTTTAAATAAAACTTAACAAAAAATTTCAACTAAGGATCAAATTTAATTTATTTTGAAAGTCTATGGACTAAAATTGAGCATTTGATAGTGTAGAGACTAAAATGAAATAAACTTGAAAGTCTAAGATCAAAATGGAACAAACTTGAAAGTCTAGGGGCTAAATAGAACATTTGAAAGTTTAGGGACCAAAATGAAACAAATATTAAAGTCAAGGGACCAAAATGGTATTTGAACCTAAAATTTAATACAGTGATTTGATTGTATTTGATAAGTGATTATGAGTGATTGTTTACTACCAAATACATACTAATAATTTTCTTGAAGAGTAGTAGTTAACCACTCCTCTTCCACAAAAAAAAAAAAAAAGAAAAAAAAAAAGCCTGCGGTTCAAGTTACATATAAAAAACAACTTGAATAGTTTATTTAACTGTCAGGTTACTTAGAATTATTAATGATGTTAAAATTAGTTGATGTAAGGATGATTTTCATAAATGCAAACCATTTTATTTCAATGACTCATAATCTTTGGGTATACACTAATGTAGTAAAGATATTGCTCTTGTTGAAATTTCAATTATTGTCTAAATATAAAGGTAAACAATTTTTTAACGGTATATTTAATCGAGTTTCATTGGCAACTCTTGACGCAAGTTCTTTCGACGGGAAGTTATCGACGTTCATTTTGATGGTCAAAAACTCGTCAATCAAGTTAAGGCTAATGTTTTAAACATTGTGTAATTGTTGATTTCTGTAATATTAATTTATAAATCCATAAATATTCGATTCAGAAAAAAAAAAAAATCCATTAATGTTAACGTTTAGACATTAAAAATGAACAGTAAGATCAATAATGCGTTGATTTCATTATTTAGAACTAATTTAGTTCATCATCATAGTCGTATGTTCGATCTTGAAAATTGGTATTTGTAATATTTTTCTCAATTATGTACTAAAATATATATATATATATATATATATTAAGTATGTTTAAATTATTTTTCTCTATGGTATAATAGGTTACCAACCCTAAAATGATTTCTATAATTCTATGCATTTGATTAAGAAAGAAGCCACGTCATTTCCAATAAGGTCACATCCAATAGGAGTAGTTAAGTATGTGCACACATGTTTTTTTTAACACATTTTCTTAGAACAATGTATATATGCATAAACACTTTAAGAGTTTAGTGCTCTTGAATATATATAATTTAGTAATAGAGGAAGAATATAATTTGAGAGTGACTTGTCTTTTGTTAGCACTATCTAAATGGTAAAGTTTGCTCATGTAGATGAGATCCCTAGCTAATTATATGCATCTTTAATGAGGATGGGTAATTTATATAATTTTAAAAAAATAATTATTTAGAAAATATAAATAATTGGAGTCCTAAATTAAATAGTTATGTTTATGCAAAATGAAATAGAAGTAGTTGAGATTCCAATTTTAATTTGTTTCCTCCAATATTTATTTAAGTTTAACATGCTATGATTTTATCTTAATCTTAATATTTAAAAGGTGGTTTGACACTTTTTGATAATTTTATCCCAAATGATTCTTAATTTTCAATATGCCATTTTTATTTATTGTTTATTTAAATTATTTTAAAATTAATATTTCATCTCTAAAATTCACAGACCCACGTTTTTTTTCATTAATTGTTTTATAGATAATCATAAATACATGTGATATATCAAAAGGTTGGAAGCTTAAAAGTTATATTTTAATGGTAAACAAGAACAATAGTTTAGTGGCATTAACGTGACAAATCGCTTTAAAGGGATTTTATGGATAGTTAATTTATTTTAAAACCCTTTAATGATTTGTTTGAATATTTGGAGAAGTTAAGGTTATTCAACATTTTCAATTAAGGGTTCAAGATAAATAATCTAGCTTTAAAAGGTGGGATCTTGTTCGGATTTTACTTAACTTAAGGGGGAAAATGAAAGGGAAGTATAACTATGGAGTTCTTTATAAGGAAATTGAAATCAAAGGGACTAAATAGCAATTAAGACTTTCTAAAACCCTAAGTTCCCCCAATTTGGTATTCCACACACTTGTTCTCCTTCTTGCTCGCAAACTCGAACCATTTCCCCTTCTTCTACTACATTTCCTTCATCATTACCTTCAATCTTCTTTTTCAATCTTTCGATTTCATCTTCCCCTTGTCTTCGCCTTCTCCGATCAACAACTACTTTGTCGTCAATGACGTTCTTCGGGTTTAAATCGTCACTATCTTCAACGCTAATAGCGCTTGAATCATGAATAATCAAAAGTGTGGGTCTTTGACGAGAATTGTGACGTAAACTTTTGGGTTTTCATCGAGTGTAGGATCAAGATAATTGGTTGAGGCTTGGAGCGTTCTTCTCCTTCTTGTTTTCGTTCTTCTCCTTCTTATTGAAAATTGTTTCTGCAATAAAAAAGATTCAAGTTTGAGTTGATTGGCCTTGAAGCTTATGTGGTTCAAGTTTGAATGTTTCGTTCCCCTTCTTTGTAGCTTATTGAAGCATCATGCTAGTGCAAATCAGTTTGTATCGGTTCGTTGTTGTTAAGTAAGGAAGTTTGAAGGGTTTAAGTGTTATTGTGAATTGGTTCAAGCTTAGCTTATCGACTTAGAGTGTTAAGAAATAACAACTATAAACAAGCTTTAAGGTTCGCATGGTCATTTCAGTCAAGTGTAAGCTGCTCGAAGAGTGAGCCGTTGTTGGGCGGAGGCAAGACCTTGTGTGTTTATTTGATGTTTTGTTAAGCTCGTTTGATGCTCGTGCCTTTAGTTCGTCGAACTTGAGTCCTCTAGTGATGCTTAGAGGATCCTGTGATGGTTGATGTGTTGTCGGTATTTTAGTTGCTTTCAAGTTTAGGCTTCATTGGTGTTGCCTTCAATCTCAAAGTTTGATTGTGGTGTATCATTGGTCGTGGCTATTATCAAGCTTTGAGGTAGGTGTGAGTGAAAGCTTAGTTTGGAAGTTGGTTGGATTCAAGGCTAGCAGTTTAGGCTTTGTAAAGAGCTTGGTACCTTCATATCCCACTACTACAAAAATTGGGTTAGTTAACACATAAACGCTAATTAGAATGTAGAGTTGACGCTTCTGAAAGCGTTAACTGATCCACTGTCAACTAAAGTCATTATAGTTGAAGCTCAACAAAGCGTCATCCAATGTTATAGTTGACACCTTCCAAATGTCAACTTTCATGTGTATCATTCTTTATATGCGTAAAGTGAAGTTTTAGTCGACGTTTAGAAAAAATTTAGTTGACGTTTTATAAACATCAAGAAAAGGTTTTGTTGACGTTTTTTTAGTGTCAACTGTTATTAAGAAGAACGTCAAGTAATTAATATACATTGCTTGATGATTTCAGAGTGTCATCTGATGTTACAAAAAGCGTCAAGTAAATATACTTAAATTAACGTTTTTATACGTGTCATTTAAATGTAATATTGACACATCTAAAATGTCAACAAATAAATAAATAAATAATTTATATATATATTTATAATTGTTTTTTCAAATTTGGTCTCCTTTATCCCATTCATTCTGTCAATATATTAACATATGATATCATTATAGAAAAATTTCGAATAACATAGAACAAGTACAACATCTTGACATAAGCATTATAAATATATACAGTATACTTCAAGTACTTAATGATTTTACATAATCCAAAATCACAAAAAATAAAATATGGAACCACAGTTCCAAACTTCGTATAACTAAAAATTACAACATATAGGCTTCAATTGAATTGTCTAGCTTTTTCTAAAACTAAATGTATATACTAAAAAGAATTGTTTTTTTTCAGAGTACGTAGTCTTCCAAAAAAATATAAGTCATCACATGTGTAGCGTCTAAGAAATTCAGCTCATTCTGCATGTAATTCATCCAACTCAGTTTGCGTGTAGGAGTCTGTTCTACAAATCTATTAACATTAAATTGCAAATATAACAATTAATTTTAACTTAGAAAGAATGAAACATTACAAAGAAAGACTATCATAGTTTTGAAAAATGCTTATTTTGCATAAGAATCCAAGGTAAGACATAACCAATAGCTGTTTTTTTTTTTTAATTCTTTAGATATTCTATTAATAATAAAGTTATAAATAACAGGACGATAACCAGATACTTGCCTATAACATGCTTATCTACCAGGATTTCAGTTATGAAAATAAAAGAAAATACAAAATACTAAAAGCTTACTTATCAATTGACTTAATAACCCACAAATAAAAGTCAACTCCGAAGTAGAAAGATAGAGGCCTATGAACCGAAACAAGAGATGAGGTCAATTAACAAATCAAGATCACAAATAACAAACACTTAACAAACATCTCTAACTAATCCTACAAAATAGAATGCAATTATCTTTATCTATTGAGTACTAATTACAAAGGAAGAAGTTGAAGTATATTGAAATATGACGCCAAGTGGTTGTGGGAGTCTAAGCTTAAGATCTTGCCTAAGGGTAATTAGCCAATAACTTAGAAGAAGTTGAAGGAGATCTTTTTAGAGGTGTACTTCTTTAAGTTCCAGTCTTCAAGCATGACTTTAGGTCGTAAGAGAACTGTGACGAAAACTTCTTCGAGAATGCTCGCTGTGTTTGGAAGTTGGTTCCCTTAGGAAGTTTGAAACTTTGTTCTTTGTCATGAGACTCTAAAATACCGTTTGTAACTTGGTGGGCATGCGTCTAAAGCCACAAAGTTATATAGTCACAGTTATGGTTAGCCAGGTATTATTGTAATTTACTATGACCTTATGAAACTAAAAATGCTTGTATATTGTTGATTATAGTATGTTTCCTTGTATAGCTTATGTTTTGCAAGTTCTGCAAACTTGTAGCTTTTAGAGTTGGTGCTGGTGGACGCCTCTCAGTTGGACACTCGACATTGACACCTTAGAAAAACGTTGAGATGTTTGAAGGGCAAAGAAGAGCCAATTACAAAGGAACTCGTAATTATGCTTGTATCCTGTTTTATGCCCTTTAGTGAATAGAGTAATGATTTGAGAGCAACGCCAACATCGTTGGTCATTACAAAAAGTTAATTTCGAATCAACTTGAAATGTAATCAAGACTTTCATAAAAAAGAAAAGTTTTTTTTTTTGTTGAGTTTTGTTTTTAATTCTTTTAAGATAAGAGAACTCAAATAAAAGTTTGTGCTCTAGATTTTTAGGGATACTCGATATCGTTCCCTAAAGTTAGAAGTACCGGTGAGGGTGTTGACTACGTATCTGTGGTCAAGGCCGTTGCATGTGTATCCCTAAAAAATATTAGGACTGGGTTTCTTAAGGAATTCATATACAGATTAGATGGATGTGTCAAACGTTTTTTGCATAAGCAAAAATAGTAGAAGGCTTAATTGCAAGACTTACTGGTTAAGAACTCATACGACTTGGTACGTTCCCTCTACTTATGCTTTAGAAGTACAGTTTGATGCGTCGATTCAAAGTTTATGGTGAAGTGCACGTATCCGAAATCAGAGAATCCCTAGTCATCTATAATTCGACTGGTTAGTCCAGAAGAAGCCAGTGAAGGTTTCTCCTAGTTTTCTACAAAATGATCATTAATAATTTAACTATTGGTTAACTGAAGAGTTTAAGGAGCAAGTGAGCTCTCGACACGGTCTTTGTAGAGAAAGTGATAGATAGTATTTAAGGATCTCTTGTTAAGGTTAGTGTTGTTGTTTGTATTGACGAAGAGTTTGATCATACAACAACCAAAGTTTACTAAAATTTCGCCCGTTGGACATCGTTACAATTCTATAATTGAAAATGCTCATTGGTTGCTCCCATGAGAGTTCTTATGGTTAAGGAACTCATGCCTTCTATCATTACTTCTCTTTTATGTTTAACTTAGAAATGTTTGAAGACAGTGGCCCCATGATACGTAGCGACCATTAGGCCAGACATTTGAAGAATGTCCTGTATGGCCAAAGAGCCTTAATTGAGCTCCGATGAGGGTGTGTGCCAAACATGAGGTGTTAAGCATAGAGAATAGTTTACAAATGGTATTAGAGTGATACAACTCTTAGTAAGATGTGGTTCGAGGATGAATAAAAGCGGAAGTTGGTGAATGAATCTAGTCCACATATGAATAAGAGAGATCATTAGGATAAAAAGACTTAAAAACTGTAGATTTATATTACCTATACTAGTAAGGTGTACATTTTTTTTTGTGGCACAATCATAAAAACTTCACAATTAAGCATGCTTAGTGTCACGATCCAACTTCGTTGTCGTTACAAAGCGATCGTGAGGCACTTGCTCTAACCCGGAGAGCAAGTCAGCCAAACGAAAATCGCAGAGCGGGTGGCACTACAGGGAAAGAACGTTTTGAAATACGTTTTGTCTTTGAAAAGTATATGATAAGATGCATTAAGGGACGCAACAACTAGCTTACATTAATCATATAATCACTTGGTAAGAAGGAAGCTTCAAGAAGTCAAACCCCCCTATAGTACATTTTGGAACATAATTGATGTGACACCCTTGCATATGAAAATGGCGAGGAGTCAACACCTAGACAAAAATGAAGGAAACTATCCTAACATGCAATATTAACAAAATAACAGAAAAGCATGATAAAAAGGGGTGTAGAGGTTCATGCGGCCGTGTGAAACACGCACTGGACAAGCAAGACCGTGACATTCTCCCCCACTTAATCTGTTGAAGTCCTCGTCAACTAGCTCTACTCGAACTTAGAGATCGTTCGAGGCTTACCTTTTATCCCTGCGGTCCCACCAAACTTCAATGTCTGTCACGCTTCGCCTGTCTTCAAGAAACTTCTGCAGGCCTAGACTTTTGGCATCGGCTTGTTCTGTCTCTTCAGCTAAGACTTCAAAGGCATTGCGTAGAGGAATCAGCGGACTGCTCACTTCAGAAGGGCGTCGCCTCGGGCTGACCCTGTCACTTGCGCGCATGGGCGCTTCATCGGGTAACTTCTAGCCCATCATAGGTTTCTGCCTTCTGGCTTCTGTTTCAGACTTCTGGCTTCTGTTTCAGAAAGAAAATTATGGGTTGCGCCTGAGTCAACCATAGTGCTTATCGCTGCCTTATGGTTTATCCATGCATCGATATACATCAGGCCTTTGCTTGGTAATTCCTATGGTCTAGTGACGTTCTTTTGCAAGGCCGACAGATACTTGAGCGCACCGACATGAGGATTTTTTCTTTCCTCTTCTTCGAGGGCTACTAACTGTGCCATCTCGGCTTCGCCGTTCTCTTCGGCCCTTGTCTTTTCCTCTAGTGACGCTCGTAGAGCATTGAGAGATGATCGGTTTGAACACTCAGATATTTTATTGGGGCCTTTACAGAGAAAACAACTGAGAGGGCCCCGATTATAGCTAGTTGGCTGAGGGGGTCCCCGTCTTGTTTTCGATGGTGACCCTTGTCCTTGGCTTGTTCCTGACCAGCCCGCTCCCCCACTGATGGGAGAATTAGGGCGGCTGTTCCTTGTATCTCGTCGCGGGGAGGCCTTATCTCGCCTCACATATTGAGTTTTCTCACTACTACTATCGGTTTTCAAATCAAACAACCTTTCTGCGACTGCACAGGCATCTGACAAGGTTTCAACTCTTTGCTCGTAGAGTTTTGACCTTGCCCACGATTTTAGTCCCTTCACAAAATAAAAGACTTTGTCCTTGTCTGACATGTCTCGGATGTCTAACATTAGCCCCACAAACTGCTTGACATAATCTCGGATTAACCCCGTATGCCTTAGTTCACTCAGCTTAAGTTTTGCTAGGATCTCGACGTTCTGGGGGAAGAACTAAGACCGCAACTCTTGCTTCAACTTTTCCCATGTGTCTATGGTATATCTCGCTTCTTGGATGTCCATATATCGCGACCGCCACAACAGTTTGGCGTCGTCGCCTAAATGCATTGTAGCTAGAGTGACCTTTGACTCTTCAACAACGGTGTTTGTAGCCTTGAAATACTGCTCCATGTCGAACAAGAAGTTTTTCAAAGCTTTGGCATCTCGAGCGCCTCGGAAAGGCTTCGGCTCAGGCACCTTGACCTTGTTCAGTTGAACGACG
>JBBMEG010078280.1:0-12063 GCA_037832605.1 Cyclanthera cordifolia | reverse complement strand
TGATTTTATTAAATGATGTTCATGCATAAGAGGTTAAGGCCCCGGGATAGACTTTGTGTTAGGTCGGGTCCTTACAGGATCACACGCGCGGCTAGGTTAGGAGGCGGAGCCTCGCTCGGATTAGCTTCATCAATCCGAAGCTGAGCGCGTCGGCGGCGGTTCACTACACTGGCGACACGTGTAAACGACTCGCTGGCTGCCTAGGAGGCACTACTGATTGGCCGACTGGGCGGTGGCGACGTCCTCTACTTCGGCGACACGCGGCGAAGACTCGTTGGCGGTTGAGGCGACAGTGCTGGTTGGTCGACGGGCGGCAGCGACGTAGCAGCTTGCGGTTTGCTCCCATCTACTTTGGCTGCAGGCGAATGGTGGCGCAACGCGTGGCGCGTTCTGGCTGGTCTCTCGAAATTTGGCGACGGCAAAAAAAAGCAAAATTACTAGAATGCCCCTAGGCCAAAATTACCAAAATACCCCTAAGGTCAAAAATGACATAGTTTTCAAAATCTGACTTCACACCTCTCTCGATGTGTTTTTAATAAATTCATTTAACCTAAAATAATTTTAACACAACTCTCGGGATTCCTGATAAGCCCAAAATTACAAACTAGCCTTGAAAAAATTAGGGAATGGAAGATCGAGCTCTTACAAATAACATCCAACAAAGCATCATATCATAATAAACATCAACGCTTACCAATACATCATCAAAAAATCACATAGTCTATTTAAATTTAGATGCTCAGTTTTATCTCAAAGAATCATGAATAAGCTAGTAATCATTAATTAAGACAATCATCAAACAATTTAGCAATCATCACAAAAGACATCATATTTCAGTACCTTCACGTATTGAACCACAGGATCCCAAGCTGAGGATTAAGGGTCTCTTACCTTAATCAATCCCATGAGCGAGCTTCTAAACTTGAAATCAATGATCAGCGAAAGCTAGCACACAAACGAAGACTTAGCAAATTAACGCGTCAAAACTAACACCTTAGACTACCAAATATGTATTCAAGGTGTCAAAATTATCAAAGGGAACCCAACTTTGAAAAATGTGTTTTCGGGACCCGTAGACCGAACAACTCAGTTGACCGGTCAATACTGATCTAACTAGTCAAGGTGGGTAAAGGTTTCATACTTTCTAAGAACATGGCTTAAAGTCAATTTACAAGGTCAATTAATCATCAAGGTTCAATGGATCAAGGAAAAGTTAACACTTTACAAATTAACAATGGTGGGTTCAAATTAGTTGACAGAGTCAACTCAATCAACCTCTTCTCCAACACTCTAACAATGAAGTTTCAACAAGGTTCTAAACTTTCAAAAATAGAGTTTCTCATTACATCATTAAACACCACATAGATTTTATTATATTACTTTCTCTTTGACAAACTTAACCTAAACCTTTTCATAATAAATAAAAGGTTGACACAACTTTAAGGATTGAACAACTAATAACCTATATGGTAGAATCTACACACAAATCGTTTCGACAAAACTCCGGTAAACGACGTCCTAATCAGTAGTGGCTGAATTCGTGGCCCAGAGCAGAGTGATGCACGTGCGATAATAGGCACAAATCGTTTCCACTCGGTTAGGGCGAAACCACGTGCGATAACTCGGTTGGGGCAAAAATAGAACGTCGGCAATGGCCTCAGCGTAACAGAACCTTCGTTGGCACAGGTATGTGGTGTCGTACAAGCGAGAAGGGGTATCCACGGTTTGCAGTCGTGTGGGGGTGTGGCTAGGTGTGTGGTGAAGAAAAAAAAACAATGGAGAGAGAGAATGCATGAGAGAGAGAGAGATCGAGAGAGGGAGAGAAAATTGATGGACTGAGCGATGCACAAAGAAAGAGAAGGGAAAAAGTGTGAGTGAAAAGGACCTAGGGTTTTTATTTTCTTGCATTCTTTATTTATTTATTTATTTTATAAATATAACACATGCCAATTATATTTGGTTACTCCCTCCTCCAATCCACCACACGTGAAAAATAGGAATTGATAAATGGGTTTTAAGTTGGCAACCATTAAAGAATGCCATAAAAGTATTTAATTATCATTTTCTCTCATGGATAATCATTCGTTTATTTCTCAATGAACCAAACTAGTTTGATAAAAATTATCAATTGTTTATTAATCACACTTCCTATTAATTCTCTTAATCATTAATTAAGGTACATAACGGATTTTAAAACCTTTCAACCTAGAAAGTTCTCATTTTAAATACTAGAAAAGTTTGGGTTGTTACAGAAAATAAAAGCATAAATATAAAGCAAAGCACTAAATAAGATAAATTACATTAAAAATAAAATATGTTACAGATATGATCGAAAAAATAAGTCAGAAAAGAAATAGTAGAAGAATTGTCTCTTGCATATATGTCACTCATTATGAATGTAGGGGACGTTAGGACAGCTACCTTGCAGTTCAACTTCTTGCCAATTAAGTTGGTTACAATGTCCAGTGCAATGACATTGTTCTCGACAGTGGACAATTCACTCTCTCGCCATTTTTTACTAAAATCAAACAAACATTGATTTGCACACTGACTTAAAATTCGACGAAATTTGATGCTGGATGTTGATCCTTTATATAGACTCAAAATTCTCATGTTTTTCTCACCACTTCACCATTTCTTAGGTTTAAGGAGGCTATTTTTTGTGGTCTTTGGCTTGCTGGCAAATGATCTTATTTGGGCAAGCAACAACAAATCTCGGTCATGCAATCCATCCTTGATCAGCATGAAATGACAATTTGTGTTTTTCCATCTTTTATTCTGGGTAGAATGCGACCAGCATTGGGAATGCACTATGCTTTGTCACTTCTGAAATTTTGCACTGTCTTTAGGAATGCGCCCAACATTAGGATTGTCCTGACTTGGTCAGTCCTCAACAACCTATATTTCTATATTGATATAGATGTTCCTAGCTTTGATGAGGTTTTGGCAATAAAATGGTAAAAACATCCTTTTTTATGTGAATAAAGTGTTGTTTTCATATATTCCTTAGTTAACATGCCTAAAATGACAAAGTAGTGTTTTTAGCCTAATTACTTCCTAATCTCATGCTCTTCTTATAATATTAATCTTTAAAGTGCATGAATAATAGGTAAAAGTAAGCTGATAACTCTCTATTTTGAGAGTTAACGACCTATACCATGTAGAGTGGTTTAAGGGTCATAAACCCAAGACCAAACATCCATAAGAGCCCAATGACTCTTGGGCAAACTGGGAGAGCTAATCAGGGGAATGACCCGACGATGGAGCACCTTGTTGGCTAATAGTGTCACATTCTCGAGAGGAGTGGTGGATTCAGCACGAATCCAAAAAAGATATCACCCAACATTTTATACCTCGAAAGGCTTCTAGGCTAGGCTACTAGTAAAGACCAGACAAGATCGTGAGCCTTTTTAGCCAACCATCCATGAAAGTTATGTAACAAAAGAATATCACTTTAAACAAAAGGGTGTTCACCCGAATGTCACCATCCACACCCACTCTACTAGTATTCCTTATTCGTCTCCTTGACTGAGTTATATCTCGACCTAATTTATGAGTCTAAACCTAGACATTTAACCCAATGCATGAATTTCAACGACTCACAAGTGAAGGGCATGTCTCATAAATCAAATACTTAAAACATTAAAGTGAAATAACGTTCAAGTTAGAAATCTTAAATCCATGGTGCGTCTACCCGAGTTAAAAGAGAATATAACGATGTTCAATATAATAACTACTACATGTCGTAAATAAATATGCAGAAGGAACATTATTAAAATACGATTATAAAAGGTACAACAGTGCACATGGTCAATTCAGATCGATCTTTCATCTCGGTACATACATGTTATACTTATCACAATTCACAATGAAAATAGTGAGATTATGAAAACTCTATGAGGACCCCCAACTCAAGATCAAAGATGAATACATGTACAACATCATGATCAATAATAAATCGAACAAGGGTACTTAAATCCAAATCAACTATAACCCAAAGTAACAAGTACAAACTTGTTTACGTACCATGGAACACAACCAAAACAACATAACTCAGATAATAATAGTATGTCTAGGTAACATATAAAATATGCTTACCTGCCATGTAGAAGTATTCCTAGGTAACATGTATAAACATGCTTACCTACCAAGTCCATGTATCCTTGGTAACATATGTATTATGCTTACATGTTAGGATAATGTATCCTTGAGAAACATGTCCTATCATGCTTGCCTACTAGGTCTTTGTATCTTTGGGTAACAGGTATGACATGCTTGCCACTAGAGTCAAAATAAACAACATGCTCATATGAATAATAAAATACTTGGGTAACATGTATAACATGCTTACCTAATAAGACTTATAACAATAAAATATAATATATGAATAAATGAATTAACATGTTTACCTACTGCTTATAACAATTAAATAGAATGTCTGAGTAATATGCATTAACATGCTTACCTACTAAGACTTTTAACAGTAAAATAGAATGTGTGGCTAATATGCATTAGCATGCTTAAAAACCAAAGCTTATAATAATAAAATAGAATGCATTGGTAACATGCATTACATACTTATATACTAGGTCTTATATAATGAAATAGAATGCTTGGGTAATATGCATTAGCATGCTTACCTACCAAGTCTTATATAATGAAATAGAATGCCTGGTAACATGCATTAGCATGCTTACCTGCTATGTCTGATAAGTATCCTTGGGAAGTGCATATCTACATAGTAGTCTAACAACCTAAGATGATAGCCTGCAGGTCTTCAATGAGATACTAGTGTTAGACTAGTTCTCTATGGAGCATCCTGGCCTACACACACACTAAATAGGTCTCTCATGGGACAACAAAACAATAGGTCTCTAATGGGACGACAATGTTGGCTAGCTCACAATAAAACATTCGGACCTAACACACACCCTGAACAGATCTCATATGAGACAACATGTCACAAAGTTCTCCAACGGGATGACGATGAAGGCTAGTTCACTATGGAACATCATGATCTATCACACACCCTAATCAGGTCTCAAGTGGGATAAATAACATTTAATTCATCACCATTACATATTAAACATCAACAAGTCTGTGTATAAGATAATAACATCACATCATATAAAGCATCAATAAATCTATGTAGGAAACATTAACATCAAATTGCATTGGGCAACAATAGATCTTCATATGAGACATTAACGTCACATAGAGCATCATATCACAATAAGCATCAGCATACACCAATACATGTTTAAATATCATCATGGTCATGTGTAAATCTTGGTGCTCATACCTTTCTCAAAAAACATGAATAGGATAGTCATGAATAAATGTGGCTATCATCATACAAGACATCATATATTTAGTACATTCATGTATTAAACCATAGGATCTCAAGTTGAGGGTAAGGGTTTCTTACCTTAGCTAAATTCATAAAAGAGATCATAAGCTCTAAGCCAACGATAAAAGGATGTTGGCACACGATCGAGCCTATAGCAATTAAATGGGTCAAGACTAGCACCTTAGACTATTAAAAATGAACTAAGAACATCAGATTTAGTAATAGGGACCTAATTTCATAAAACCGGTTTTTAAGTCATGTGACCTGGTCAAAGATGGTCAAAACTAGTCAAAGCTAGCTAACTAAGTCAAAAAATTCACATTTTAGACAAGCATAGCTTATATGCCACTCCACAAAGTTAAATAGAGCTAACAATCAAAATTCGTAAACTATCAATAATACACATGGATTCTTAGTTGTCAACAAAATTAAACTTTCCAGAGGGTCAATGTGCTTACATGGATGGTAAGAAAAGGGCTTTCAAAGCCAACTTAATCTCAAAGTTAAACTTGAAATGGATAGGTCAAATATCATCTTGTTATAATATGTTCTAAATCACAACCACTTAGTCTACATAAATAAAATGGGTCAAAATGGTCAATTTAGTGAACTGTCTTAATGGGGTTTGTTATTGGCAGTAGTGTTCTCTTGATGGAGGTGATGGCTTGCTTGCTGCAAAGCACAAGCTCTCATGCTGGAAAATGGAGAGAGAACAACCCGACGAAGAAATGACGTCACTTGATGTGATGGTGGTTAGGCATAAGAACGATTGACAATAAGTCTATGGGCTGGTATGGCTAAATTCAGGCACTAACGATTGAATCTAGCGACTATCTCCAACTCTCTTTATGTGTCACTCATGGTGAAGGCATGGATGGCAAGGGCTAGGAAAGACTTGCGATACAAAATTTTTTTTGTGGTTTTCAAATTGCTGAAAACTATGGAACTCTGGCAAGGTGGGGGGTTTTGGTCAAATTTTTAAAGGAGAACAAGGGGAAGGGGTGGCACGATTCTTAAGAAAGAAGAAGCAAGAGAGTTGATGAAATGTAATGTGTCCATTAACGTTTTGTGTTTGTTTATTTTTATATAATACACTAATATCCTTAATTCTTTCTCTTTCCTCATCCCAAGTCGTGCTTAATCAATCGTGTAAGTGAATAGTTGGAACATACGAACCAACATGCAACTCATAGCATATTAGGTTGGCATATGAAGGCTCATGGATATCCAGAAATACATTCATGAAGAACAATAAATCTACATGCTAGCCATAACCTGTTGGTAATATAGGGTAGGAGCATGCAATTAACGAGGTGGAAGCGTGTGATAAATTTTTTTATTAATTAATCACATTAATTAAGCTATATGCGATATCCTAGATGATTGACATGTTGTTCATAAATTCATACTTACAATGACACCTTTGATCAATAGTATGATCGATCTATTCTCATGGAACTTCTTGAATGATCTTCTTCAATCTTCTAGCTATGACTTTTGAGAATGTTCTCTGTTTGAGAGATGAGTTATTTTGAAGAGAGTGGGATGAGAATGAAGGTCTTCAGGCGTCCTGTTTATAGTAGAGGTAGGATATTTAAATAAAGAGAGAATAAAATCTTTTAATATCTAAAATTAAAAGATATTA
The DNA here is from genome assembly GCA_037832605.1 of Cyclanthera cordifolia. Taxonomy (NCBI): domain Eukaryota; kingdom Viridiplantae; phylum Streptophyta; class Magnoliopsida; order Cucurbitales; family Cucurbitaceae; genus Cyclanthera; species Cyclanthera cordifolia. Next base: position 5,068 of record JBBMEG010078280.1, on the reverse strand, counting down.
GAGAAATCTCTTTTAATATTTATCTAACAAATATTTTCAACCTCTCGAATAAATATTAAATTAATATACATCCAATAATATATGAGTAACCAAGTTTATTAAATTAAACTTAAGCTTTTATTAATTATGTCCAACATAATTAATACATGAATTAGAACTCTTCAAATTCACTATCTAATAAAATAGTGAACTTATAGGTTGTAAGTTATAACGACCCAGGATCCAATCCCTATTCATTAATAAGAAGCTTATTCCACTAAAGGTCTATTCTGAACTCTTTCGCACTATAGGACAAGTTAACGTTCACGGATATAATCGATCATCTGTCATATAATCCTTCACGAGCTTGTTCGTCATTCACAGTTTTGACAGAAAATTTGCTTTACCCCTGTGATTGCATATTTCTCCTCAAGCGCTACTGATTTCTCTAACAAACAAGTTATTTATTGTCCCATAAAAACTAGTGTCCTCTCGGGTTAATGAGAGGCAGGTTTATTTTATGTAAGTACGAAATCCTCTCTTAGAGGAACAACTCTACATCTTCCTAAATATTAGGAAAGACATAGAAGTTCTTTTTGTGGGGTTGCGTTCCTAACTACTCACTACGGCAATATCTAACGTGGGAGGCTTATTGACTCAATGTTATTTGACTGGTCTCGCCTATGCACATTAAAATACACTTTCATAGTCGGAGTTCACAACCCTCTCAAGATTCATCATCTACATATGATCATCCTTAGTGAAGTGGTTGATACAAGTCTATAACGGAATTATTGCTTGATCATAAAACTTTTAGTCTCGTCTTATACAAAAACTTATTTCTGCATAGGAACCCCCACTAACATATCTTCGTATAAAAAACCAGGATCTAGTCATTTGTAACACTTGCTAAGTGGGTTCTACCGATAGTGTCACTAGGACTTAGGCGCCTTTGCCTTAGTCCATATATTGTAGATGGTTTAAGTTATTAACTTGAAACTATATCCACTTGTATGTCTCACATACTTGTCCAAGTGTACATCCTAATAACCATGGGCATATCGTCATTAATCTAATTAATGCATACGGTTGAATGACGTTTGAACATTAAATGTACAATATAAGAAAAAATAATAATCTTTATTAATAACTAAAATACAACATTAAATGACTAACATTAAATGTTTGTCTAATATACAAACTATTAGGCATTTACGGCACATCCCCCAACATAATCTAGATATCAATAAACAATAAATTTACATGCTCTCTATTAGAAAGTGTAGGCATCCATCTAAAAAATAATAGGCAATGACGGGAGTAGCCCATATACCATATAAATGTGTTGAAGAATCCTCACATTTCCAATGTAGAACAAAAGCTATAAGGTGAGTATCTCCAACATACCCCCCTGAAGATGTTACTATATAGGAAAGATCATCTTGAAAATTATACTAAAATTTATTGCCTAAAATACTCGCTTTGGCTTACTCGCTTGGGTCGGATCTAAATTTTTGAGATCATCAAAAGCCCTCTCAAGTTCTTGCTCGCTTCAGCGAGGTCTTCAAAATTTTAGGGACCAACAATAACCTACATGAAGCTCTAATACCATATTAGAAAGTGTAGGTATCCATCTTAAAACCAATTGGCTATGAGGGGAGTAGCCCACGTATCTTATAAATGTGTTGAAGAATTCTCACATTTTCAATGTAGGATAAATGCCACAAGATGAGTATCTCTAACAAATTCAATCAGTATAAACATACAACATGAAATATACCATGCTACTTCATGCAAATTAAGCTAACACAATCAATCTAGCATATGTAATAACCACGATCACGCGTGAGGGTAACTATCTCTTACCTTGGTCGAATTACACAAATTAATGCTCTAGAATCAAACTCGAATTCTCGCAAAGTGAATCCTTGAATCTAAGCCTTAAACAGTTAATCAAATCAAAACTGGCACTTTAAACTACTAAAATCAAGATCAAAATAGAAAAATTTCTCAAAAGGCGATGGCTGGAAAATCCAGCTCCCAACGAACTATAGTGCATGAGATTTCATCTTGATCACACATGCAATGATTAATAGGACAAGCATAGGCGCAGCTCCAAGACTTACAATGTTGGCTAGTATAAGATGATGACTCGAGAACAATTGGAAATTTCAGCTTTAAACAACAAGACATGGTGCAAACTTCTGATCGGAGCTTCGCGGTTCATGGTGTCGTGACATTGGTGGTTGAGTGAAGGACTGCATAGCATGATAATGAACATGCTCAATATTTTATCAGAATTTTTTTCAGATACACGATGAAGTAAATGGTGGCAGCTTGTGGCATTTTTACGCCAGTAACGACATGCACGGTAGTAGGGGCTATATGGGGTTTGTGCTCAACGACAGAGAGGAATGGTAGCTAATGATTATAAACCTATTAATTTGTGAGAACAAGGTGAATTTATATAAGGTCCAAGTCAACATAATTAAAAACCGATCAATAACAGAGTTTAATAACATAATTTCCCCTCTTATAGCAAAAAAACAACATTTCCTCTCAAGCACAAGGTGTCTCAAGCTCCCTTAAAGATCAATTAAGAAATTAAATCTTTCTTGATGACACTGATTGTAATTACACAGTGTCACTTACGTCATTTAATTATTGTCACCAATAGACTTCAGCCGATGACACTGATTGTAAATATACAAAAAATTAGATTATTTTAATTGATCGCACATCGATTGAATTCAATCAATGTCACTAATTAGTTTCAATTAGTCTCATTGATCAGTTCAATCAGTCTCACTTATTGACTTCAATCAGTTTCGTCGATTGAAGCTTCTAATAGAAATCATTAAATGTGACAGCCCGACTTTTTGGCCTTTATTTCAAGGTTAGTTTGTTTCTTTTGGGGCTTACCGGGAATTCCAGAAGTCGTTATTATTTTTTTTACAGTCAAAAGCATTTAATTAAACACTTACTCGAGGGGTGTGAAGTCGGAATTTGAAAACTAGGGGTAAAAGGGTCATTTTTAGCCCCAAGGACATTTTTGTAATTTTTGCCAACTATTTTGTCCTTATATAAAAGGACAAAAGGGGCAAAATTATTAGGTTTTTTTAATTTTTTTTCTGAAATTCAGCGCCGCCAAATCTTGCTCTCTCGTATTCTGTGAATTCCAACAACCGCCAACAACACCTGCCACCTAAGAAGCACGGACACCTCGTTTAGGATTGAGTGTTAATGTCGGACACGGACACGGCCGGACACGCTCCGGACACGTGTCGAAAACGCGATTTAAAGTGTCCCATTTTTTTTAATTCGGACACAGATTGGACACGGATTGGACACAGGTTGGACACATTTTCAAATTTTTTTAAACAACTATTTGTTAATTAAAGGCCCATTTCATCTATATTTAGCTCACCCATTTTCCAGCCCACCTTAAACCCACGTTTTTTTAAAAAAAAAATTAACCTAAATCACTATTCTAATTTGTTGCCTCTTCCTAGTTCTCTCCCTCCTAGTTTTGCGATAAAATTTCTTAGCCATCTCCTTCTTCTCTTCATTTTATCGACTGCTTAGCTGAAGCCTGAAGGTTCGTTTATTTATTTATTTATTTTTTCCCGATCAGGTTTTATTTGCCGTTGTAACTTGTTTCTCTTTGCCCATCGTTTTTTTTTAAATTAACCTAATCACTTTTCTAATTTGCCCTAGTTCTTCTTTCTCTTTGCTCTAGTTCCTCTTTCTCGTAGCCTTGCAATCAAAATTCTCATCCTTCTCCTTAGTGACTGCTGAGCTGAAGGTTTTTTTTTTCTAGATCGGTTTTATTTGTCGTTGTTTCTAAATTTATTTTTTTAACTAAAATACTGCAATCTAAATTTTTTTTTTTAACTTTTCAATTTGTTAATAGACTATTATTTATTTACTGCAATCTATATTTCAATAATGAAGTATGTGTTTTTCTTCAAAAAAAAAAAACTTTATTATTTTATTTATTTTTTTTTTAGAAATCTAGAATGGCATCAGCCTCTTCAACATCTTCAAATCCGTCTGTAGAACTAACACGGTCTAGTATTGAAGATGAATCTAAACCCCTCGGCAGTATGTAACAAGAATTAACAAATTATCGGGTGGAGGTGGAAATTTTTCATGGCAATGCAGTTATTGTCATGATATCAAGAAGAGCTCATATACAAGGGTGAAAGCTCATCTACTAAAGTTAAATGGTCATGGAATTAAAGCATGTCCTAAAGTTAATTCAAAAGATCTTGCTCATATGCAAAAATTAGAGGATGAAGCTAAAAAAAAATGGAAAACAAAGGTCCAAAAGATATTCCTTTACCACCTACCATATCAATAGGTGGTATTAAAGTTACCAACTCACCGAATATGGATTTTTTTGACCCAAAAAAAAGAAAGTTCAGTGGTGGACCGAGTGGTAGTGGAACAAGTGCAACTGAAAAGTCGTTCAACAAGGCATCAAGAGATCAATTAAATGCTTTAATAGCAAGGATGTTTTATTCTGCTGGATTGCCATTCCATTTAGCCAGAAATCCATATTTTATAGGCGCGTTTAACTATGCGGCAAACAATATGTTGCCGGGATATTTGCCTCCGGGGTATAATTCGTTGAGGACGAGTCTTCTAAGAAATGAAAAGGCTAATATAGAAAAATTATTGATGCCCATCAAAGGTGAATGGCGTGTGAAAGGAGTCAGTATCGTGAGTGATGGATGGAGTGACTCTCAAAGAAGACCGTTAATTAACTTTATGGCGATTTCTGTAGGAACACCAATGTTTCTTAAAGCAGTGGATTGTTCTAGGGAGACCAAAGATAAATATTTCATTGCTAATTTAATGAAAGAAGTAATTAATGAAATTGGTTATGAAAATGTGGTGCAAGTCATAACCGATAATGCTTCGAATTGCAAAGGTGCAGGACAAATAATTGAAGCAGAATTTCCGTCTATCACATGGACACCATGTGTAGTGCATACATTAAACTTGGCGTTGAAGAACATTTGTGCTGCTAAGAATGTCGAAAACAATCAAATTGTATATGGAGAATGCAGTTGGATTTCTGATA
>JBBMEG010078269.1:0-12065 GCA_037832605.1 Cyclanthera cordifolia | reverse complement strand
CCGTAGCCTAAGGCGACGGAAATGGAGGGCTAAGGCGACGGAAAGCTCCGTCGCCGAAGCCCTCCAATCTTGTAGTGTGCTGAAGTGTTTGTAAAGATGAATTTTGGTGGTTTGACATTTTCAAGGCATGCTTTTTTTATACAAGTTTGGAGAATGGTGACCCACATACATGGTGACCTATAAAAAAAAAATTTAAAATTAAAAAAGATATTTTTAATGTCGGGCGCATAACCGACACCAAAGACTTTTAGTGTAGGTCGAGACCAACGCCAAAAAGAATTGGTGATACTTTTTGACCGACACCAAATGCTTTTTGTATCGGTCGAGACCGACACCAGCATTGGTGTCGCTCCAAACAACCACCAATGAGCGACACCAGAGACTTTTGGTGTCGGTTCTGATACTAAAACTAAAACTTCAATTATTGCAACTAATGAATTTCATTGACAACGAGGGCAACCTCCATAATAGCCAAATTAGCTTTTTTATCATAGTTTATAGAAGAGTTCAGGTTTAGTATTTCTCACAAAGTTTAGGTTTTCTCGTAACAGCATTACAATTAGCAAATTGATTTTTAGTTTGTGGGGGTAAAGCTAATATTCAAATGCCATGCTCAAGTAGGTAATTTGCAGTGTCTCAAAGAGAAGGCTCCCATAAGAGGAGCATGAAGAAGGGTGGCCTAGTTTTGATACAAATGAATTAATTGAGACAGATAGAAGGTCGTTTGGAAGAGAAGGAAGGGTAGCAAGGGGTTGTAGGTAAAAAATATCTCCGGAGATAGAAGGTCATCTTCGAATATAGTAGGATCGAGAGGTTGTGGGTCAAAATTTTGACTAGGTGATTGAGAAGAGGATGGAGATGTGATACAAGTATCGAACTCAATTGATTGAAAAGATATAAAGGGTTAGTAGAGAAGGTAGTGGTGTGAATTGGAGCCAATTGAAGGAAGATGAGCAAATTGATTAAACACAACAGTTAATACAGACGGTTGAGAAGATGAGGAAGATTGAACATAATTGATTTATTGAACATGTGGAGAAGCTATTACAAGAAGCAAAACAAGAATATGTGTTCAAGGTCAAGCAAATATTTCAACCCATTGGAAAGAGTTCCACCCTTTCAAACTTGAGAATGGACTCAATCTACAAACAATGAATGATCAAAACAATCCATATTCATCCGACTCATTTATGAATTATGTATCAAATTAAGTTTATGTATTCATAATTTCATATGGTTCATGTATGAATATTATGGATTAAAAGCTGAATTAGGTCATTAGTGAAAGGTTTGTCCTTTAATGATGTCTATTCAATTAGTATATATAGAATTGTTATTTTGTTAAAGGAATAGAGTTGAAAATATCAAAACCTTTGTACCCATTGCGTGTTGTATCTCTTTCAAATATTTCTTTATGGTTGAAGTTTATTCAATTCGATTTGTCTTAATCAAACTAATTTTGAAATGAGTTATCTTAGAATTGACCATCATAAGTTCTAAGTGTGATCTAAAGGTAAGGGTGCTAAAAAATCGAACCGAACCAAACCGAATTGACTGGTTCGGATCGATTTTTAAAATATAATTAAAATATTCGGTTTATTCAGAAAACCAGAAAAATGGGTTTGATTTTCGGTTCAGACCCTTAAAAGCCATAAAAAATCGAACTGGCAACTAATCTTTTTACTTTGTTCAATTTAAAACAACAAAGCCCATTGTATTTAAAACTAAATGACTTAAGCCTATAATTTATTGAAATGCAAATGTGGCCCATTGTAAATGAATTGTTTTTTTTTTCTAACCTAGATTTTAAGCGCCGCTCATTCTTCTGCTTCACATTTCTCTCTCTCTCTTCTTTTTTTGTTTTCTTTTTCTTTTTTTTTTTACTCTCGGTTCAGTTTACTCCATGGTTCTTTCTATTATTTCTTTTATTGTTTTGAGAAAATCTTCCTATCGTTCGCATTTACTTATTTCTTTTCAATAACACTTCTATAGATACATATCATTAGCCTTTTTTGATCTTCTTCGATCTGAGTTTTGGATCCAAGCTTTTGGGATTCAATAAAAGATTCGTAAACTCCATCGAAACAAACCCATCAAGCTTTGGCGGATTCAGCGTAGAGGATGAACATTTTGGTTGTAAAAATTCCTTCATATTGAGACAATGAGGGTATGATCAAGGGTTAGAACTTGATGCTACAAAAAAAAAAAGTCGGTTTTAATCGAACCAAACCGAGTTGACCAAAGAAGCTTTGGTTCGGTTCTAAATCCGAAACCGAAATCAATGTTTTTTCTGTTTAGAATGTTCAAGAACAGGAAAGTTCGGTTCGGTCCATGGTTTGTCCCAAAACCGAACCGTCAACACCCCTATCTAAAAGTCATTCACCATTCTAACTTAACTCTTGGTTGGGATCAATTGTTAAGTTTGCCATAGTTGTGAGTTTTTGCAAGAATCCTAAAAAAACCTTTAGCTTTGTAAAAATCTAGCAAAGTTGGCGCTTATCATTTGGTATCAAAGCATTTGATCGACATTCTTTAGTCAGATCTAGAGGTGAAATATCATTACTTTGTATTATTTTAGTAGAAGCATTGAGAAGTCCTTATTGCCAATTGCAACATGTCACATAATGAGGGAAAAACACTACAAGCTTGAGATGCTAATGCTATTCTTCAGACTCTTCACGATATACTCGAAATGATCAAAGAAGATAGGGAAGAAAGAAGAGCACATCTCAAAAGGACATCTACAAGGTGGCAAAATAACTTATATTGTATCTTCAACCAAAGACTTCTTTTAAAGGCAACAACCACGAGAAGAACAAAGTCAACTCCTTTATTTTATAGAAATGCTCAAAATTTTCTTCTAAGTTTATCCTTTGTAGCAAATATAAGGTTTTCAAATCATGGAATAAGCGTTTGGATTTGAGGACAAATCTTTTTTAGGAAAGGAGATGATATGAATCCAACATCATATTCATTGTATGCATATGGAGAAGCTATTATAAAAAGTAAAACAAGAATATGTGATAAGGATCATTAACATAAAAGAAAACCTTATACTTGCTTTCCTATCTTCGTTCATCGTTTCCAATATATCTTGAAGCATTTGAAGAATGGCAACATTAACATCTGGATTTGGTGCTTTCTTTTCAATGTGTGACATGTTTCAAATAGAAAAAAATGGACTTCTCCACACTTCTCACTTAGATGATACAAAGTAAAGATATTTCCAATACATCTTAACAAGATTTGTCCTTATCATTAGCATAGTATTGTTTTCAAATAAGGATCATTAGCATAATCTTGTTTTCAATAAGGATAAACATAGAAGAAATTTTTGAGTATTTTCTTACAATAAATGAGGTTGCATCGTGCTTCTTGTCGTTATCGACTTTAGATTGAGACGTTGGTTAAAGATGTTGTATAAGTTCTTTCGCCTCATGTAAGAACTCAAAAGAAACACTAGAGAAACATAGTTTAAGCTCACCCATAAGATAACAAGTTCCTTGATATACAAAGACTATAAATATTTTGTTTTGAAAACAAAATAGATTTAACCTTAATTCCTCTTCACATAACCTCGCATCATTGACTTTTTCTCATTTTTATTTATTGGCCATAAGCTATTCTCCTACTTATTTCTATCACTCATTTTCTCACAAGATTCTTTTTCAATAAATTCATTTGCTTTTGTCATGGCCTTTTGTGCCTTTTCCCCAAAGTCACACACATCAACATGTACATTATTAAGAGTAGGTGTTACAATAGTAAAAGGATTACAAGCAAAACAATTCATCATAATCTAATTTCTTTTCAACCTCATTATCATATGTTTCGTTGAAACCATAAAGCATTATGTTTTCAATCTTAAAACTTTTTAATTCAACAATAGGTTGAGTTTCTACACTAAACTGTCACTTTTAAAGGACAATTGAATATTTGAAATTGGTTTATCATTTTCCAAAGATTACGTACTCGAAATGAATTTAGGTTTAGTGTATCTTGTAGACATTCTTTTGAGAAATGCTCTTCTTTCTTTTCTATATTCGTTCATTATTTCCAAATATCTTGAAGCATTTGAAGAATAACAACATCGACATCTGGATTTGGTGATTGCTTCTCAATGTGTGACATGTTGAAAACAGAAAAAAAAAAAGGACTTCTTCACACTTCTCACTAAAATGATACAAAGTAAACATATTTCACCTCTAAAGCCGACCAAGAAATTTCAACCAAGTGCTCTGATACTAAATGATAAGCCCCAACTTTGCTCGATTTTTACAAAGTTATAGGTCCCTCTAGTATCCTTGCAAAAACTCACAAATATGAAAAACTTAACAATTGGTTCCAACCAAGAGTTATGTTAGAATGGTGAATGACTCTTAGACCACACTTAAAACCGAGCATCGCACATATATAAGCTCAAAAGGCTTTGTCCAATCGGGGTGATTATGATGGGTGCAATTATAAGAGCCTTTTTCAAGATATTGAATGTCTTTAAGCATTCTTCAAAAAAGACAAAAGGTTGGTTGACATGAAGAAATTGACATAGGGGTTTAGAGATATTTGAAAAATCTTTTGTGAAACGTCTATAAAATCCAACGTGGCCCAAAAAACTATGAATTCCTTTAACCATACTAGGAGGTGCTAACTTCTCAATACATCCAAATTTAGCTTTATCAACTTCTATTCCTAGTTTAGAAATCTAATGCCTTACCTCCACTCACCATAAAATGAGATTTTTTCCAATCAAGAACTAGGTGAGTTTCTTCCCATCTTTGTAGCACTTGTTCTAGATTCTTCGAGTAATTGTTGAAGGAATTCTCAAATACTGTGAAATCATCCATAAAAACTTTCATTATATCTTCTATCATGTGATCAGAGAAATCACCATCATACATCATTGAACTAGGGCTAGAGCATTGTAAAGTCCAAAAGGCATTCTTCTAAAAGCAAATATTCCATAACGACAGGTGAAAGCTGTCTTCTTCTAATCCTTAGCATCTATACTTTAGATGTACCCTGAGTATCCATCAAGAAAACAGAAGAATTCTTGACCAACAATGTGATCCAACATTTGATCAATATATGATTTGAGGGAAGTGATCTTTCTTTGTGGCTTTGTTCAGCTTTCTATAATCCATACAGACTCGCTATCATGTGACTGTTCTAGTAGGGATCAGCTCATTCTTTTCATTCTGGAAAACTGTCGTACCACATTTCTTAGGAACGCATTAAACAGGGCTAACCAAATTGTTTGCAATTGGATAAATGACTCTCGCATCCAACCACTTAATGATTTCTTTCTTTACAACTTCGTTCATCACAGGATTTAATCTTCTTTATTGCTCCACTAACCTACCTACTCCATCTTCCAGCTTTATCTTATGCCTGCAGAAAGATGAGCTAATGCCTTCAATGTCTGCAAGTGCCCATCGTATTGCTTTCTTGTGCTGTTGTAAAAGGTCTAACAATAATCTCTCATTTTCAGGTTCTAAAGCAGAGAAAGTGATAACTGGTAGAGTTTTTTTCTCTCCCAAGTAACCATATTTTAAGTGCTTAGGAAGTGGTTGCAACTCCAGAATAGGTGGTTCTATAATAAATGGTTTCATAAGAGAACTTTTTCTCTCTCTTAAACTTAAAGCATCAAAACTATTAAAACTAAAAAGCACTTCACAACTTTCTACATTTTGTTCTTCGAATGTAAAGGACATTGCCTCTGCATCGTCCTAATGCGAAGAACATTCAATCAATTTCTTATCAACCAATTCGTCAATTTTCTCTTCATTTAAACTTAACATTAAACAACTTTCAAACTCAACTGGATACTTTAATGAATCGAAAATATTAAACTGCATTGGTTGATTATTCATCCTCATAGTTATATTGCCCTCATAAATATCCACTAAAGTCCTTGTTGTTTTCAAAAATGGGCATCCTAGAATGATGAAGACATGTTCATCAGTCTTATAATCTAAAACTATGAAGTCTGAAGGAAATATGAACTTATCTACTTGCACTCGAATATCTTCAATTTTCCCTTTTGAATATTTAACGAATATATCTGGGAGTTAGAGTGTAACCGTCGTAGGCTTAGCTTTACCAGTGCCAAATGCCTTGTAAATAGACAAGGACATTAGGTTAGTGCTTGCTCCTATATCACATAAAGCTCTCCCTAGAGATTTATCTCCAATCGAAAATGGTATAGTAAAAGCTCCTGGATTTCCCTCCTTCTTCAGGATCTTACTTTTGACTATACAACTATGCTCTTCAAAAAATAAAACAATTTTTAAATTCTTCAAATTTACTTTTCTTAGAAAGAGCATGTTTCAATAACTTTGTGTAGCTGCATTTGCCTTAATGCATTAACCAATGGAATATTGATGAGGGTCTTATTAAAAATGTCTAAAAACTTTTCAAACTGTTTTTCGTCTCTTTTCTTTTTATAGCATCTTTGTGGATAAATGGAGGAGGTGGAGTAAACACAGATGTTTCCTCTTCCTTATTCTATCATAGGTTGAATTGTTTGTTACTATGCTTTTTACTTTGTTACTTTCCTATTTAACAATAGCTAAGTCTCCTAAACTTTCGTGTACGACATTTTTCCGCACTAGTGATGCCCTCCCCAATGGCATCATTGCTCGCTTTCACCTTAATTTTAGCTTTCAAATTTTCCTTTAGCTACTTCTCTTCTCTTCTCAAAGCTTTCCCATTTCTAAGCTTAATAGCCTAAACTTGATCCTTTATATCCCTCTTTGCATGTTCAGTATCCGAAGGAAGTTTTCCTAAGGGTCTAATTCTTAATTCTGATACTAACTGACCAATTTGCAACTCTAGAATTCTTGTGGTTGTTAATAGAAGCATCAGTCTTAATGATGTACTCTTTAGACTTGTTTTCCACCGAAGTTCCAGGAACTTGTTGAGGAATTAACTTCTGAAAATTCTAGTTATTGTAATTTTGATGGTTCTCATGCCCTTAGTTTTGGTTTAAAAATTAGAAGAATTATTTGCTTTTATTGAGTGTAAAGGATTGTTAATTGCATCTTCTTGATTGGACCAAGTGAAACCAAGATGATTCCTCTTTTCAAGTGTATAATGGTTTTTATATTGGTGAAAATTTTTAGACTTAAAAGGATTTCCATTTCCCATGTGCATGATAGAGGCTGGATTTTGTGGACACACACATGAACTTTCTAACTCTCCATAAAATATGATCTCGTCCCTCAAACTTAAAAGAGGGCTCTCGCTCACAACAAACCAACATTCATGGTCATTCCAATAATGAAAAAAGTTGTCACTAATGAAGTAGTCTTTGCACGAATTCAACGTGTTCTAGAAAGATATTGTGATGTTATGATCGACTCGTTACCAAAGGCTTTACCTCCACGTAAGGGGGTTGACATGAAATCGAATTACTTCTAGGGACTAAGCCTATCGCCAAAACTACTTATAGATTGGCACCTCCCGAATTGGCCGAACTTGAAAGAACTAGATGAACTCTTAAGTGCAGGATTCATCTGGCTCGCCAAGGCCCCTTTCGGGAACCCATATCTATTCTAGAGGAAGAAAGACGACAACCTCTGCCTCTATATCGACTATCGAGCTCTAAACAAGATCATTGCCTACAACAAATACCCATTACCGATCATAACTGACTTATTTGACCGACTCCATGCTGTGAAATACATTTCAAAACTAGACCTACGATTGGGATACTATCAAGTTCGCATTATAGAAGGGGAGGAATCAAAGAATACATGTGTGACCAGATATGAGGCATTCGAGTTCATCTTGATGCTCTTTGTTCTCACCAACTCCCAGCTACCTTCTGCACCCTCATATACCAAGTGTTTCACAAATACCTTGACAAATTCGTTGTGGTCTACCTTGACGACATCGTGGTCTATAGCTTAACCATGGAGGAACATCAAATACATTTACAACTCATTTTCGAGAAACAGAAGAGAAATCAGTTGAATGTGAAGAGAGAAAAATGGTCGCTTTCTGAGGAATGCATAAACTTTCTAGGATATGAGATCGAATATGAAAAGATAGGCATGGAAGATGTAAAGGTCAAGGCCATACGTAATTGGAAGATACTGACCCCTGTTATAGAGTTACGTTCCTTCTTTCGACTAGCCAATCACTATCAGCGATTCGTTGAAGGATTTTCAAGGCGGACTAGATCCTTGCCCCATCTCTTAAAGAAAGGACTAAAATGGAGTTGAACTTCGGAATGTCAAGCGGCTTTCAAAGATTTGAAAAAGCCATGATGAAAGGACCGAACTTGAGATTCCCGATGTTACCAAACCCTTCGAGGTTGAAACCTCTAATTTTTCTTTGGGTGGTGTCCTTCTTCAAAATGTTCACCCAATTGCATACGAAAAAAGGAACTAAATGATGTTTATAACCCAGTTTGAACGTGAATCAGAGATAAACCATTTATCTTGTGGCCATCTCTTTCTCAGAGAGTGCTTAGAGAAGTGGCTGGACTACTGGAACCGTACATGACCACTATGTCGAACACCATTAATGCCCGAAGAAGAGAGAGATTCGTGCTTTGGGTGAGCATTATGAACATTATGGTTGAGGAATCTCTTTCCATGTACAGCAGTATGGTGTGTATAGTTAATCTTAAAAAGTGCATCCGCATGCCATAGCATCTGTACCTTTCTTATGCATGGTAAGTTGAAGCGTGATGAGTATGGATGAGTCTTAGACCTCCTGGTTGTTTCATTGTAAATATGAAGCTTTCTGCTTGCTTTTTTGTGTTTGTGCACTCTTGACACTGGCTTTTACATATAGAGTTAATGCAGCTACTTTCCCTTTCATATTTCTTGATTAAAATGCATAGAGATAAATACCATTCAAATATTGTACGGTTAGGAGTATTACTTGTGAGAATAGTCAAGATGTGGACAAGCTGTTACAATCACTCCCAAATATATAGAAAAAACAATTTAGATTTCAAAGCAATAAAATACCATTAGAAAATTTGAAGACATATATAATACATGATACTCAGCAAAACACAGAAGAATCTCAACAACTTGAAAATTAAGATCCAAGGAACCTCAACAACTTGAAAATAAGATCCAAGGATAGTTACTAATGTAAGTACAAAACTCATTATTAAGCGCAGTCATTTCTTAATCTATATCAATTGATATAAATGAACCATTGAAAGACAAATATTTCCATATCAATTGATTCAAAGAACCAGAAACAAGACGTCGGCTTTGGCATATTTCCAGAAACAAATAACATATTTCGAGCTAGTTGGATGCAACACTGCAGGTATTGATTCCATCCTTGCAGTCGTTCGTGAGATCGTTGAATGTTTCTAGCTGTTTTTTCCCTCTCAAGGACACCTCAGTGTCGACTGATACTCTCATGTATCCGTCAAATTCAACTGGTACACCATTGTTAAGGTTCGTTGTTTCCGAGTACCATTCGCTGTTTTTGTCCCAAAGATACTTGTATTCGTCGAGAAAATGGGTAGAATATTTGTCTTTCAAGGGGTCAAAGTAATCCGTGTTTGGTTCATTTGTAGCAATGTAGAGGTTCCTTCCGTTTTCAATCTTGTCTTGCAATGTAGACAGAAGAGTATCAGGTGAAGTATCAGCAGCAAGATTTGGCCAGAGATCTTTGTTCTTTGCTTTCTCGCCTCTCACTATGTGCACAGAGTCATAATCCCAGTTCAATCTCGATGCAATGGAAGATACTATATCCATCAGGCGTCTTGATTTCCAAATCAAATGCCACGGCCGCTTAACTACAGATTCTGTTTCTCCTTCACAGACCCGATACCAATAATTATCTGGCTGATCTGCAGATCCGAACTTTCTCATTATCAAGGCATCCTTTACATCTGCAAGTTTCATAGGTGTGACCCGAAAGTCCTCAACACGATGAAGGCCTAAACTATCTTTCTTTTCCCATTTCTTCCAATCAGACCAAAACTGAGCCTGGTCCAATATGGATGCAGATTCTTTCAGATGCTCAAAATCAAAATAAAACCTGAAATCTTTTCCTTCTTCATCTTGATTTGACGAAGAATATATTGATGACAGACAAATTTTCAAGTCCATAACTAATGTGCGATTCAAATACTGAGCTTCACCTAAAGCACACAAGAAACTCCACAAGTAATGGTTCATGCTCTTGCATTTATCACCACCCATCTCATAAAGCAAGAACTTCTCATGACTAAACGACCCTTCAGACTCGACCACGGGGAGGGAATCATTCACAACCTCTCCAACAACAGGTAAACCAACCGCCTGCTCTAGCTGCTCCATTTTCTTCTCAAAATTATGTTTTGGATTCTTCTTCCTCTTCCTTGCATTGACGCCAGTGTGGTAATCACCTATGCTAACAATACTAAGAGTGCAATTCAAAGATCTAGTAATAACAAACCTCCTATAATCTTTATAAAAAGCAGAAATCTTCCCTTCCTTGGGCCGGAATCGCCATGCCATATCACAGGTGCTGTCATTAGAACCACGAACTGGTTTCCCGAATCGGTAAAAGTGAATGTCCTTGAATCGTTCTATTGTGGTCTCCATCATCAAATGGAAAGCCTCGCGACAGTCGATTGGATCATCCACATTTCCATTGCATTCAGGCGAAGTTTCTTCAGTAGCAGTACCCAAAGCAGAGTTATCAGCATCGATGAGTTTGAGAAGATCAGTTTCATTGAGAAGAGTGGCAAGTGCAGTTTGGTTGGCAGCCATGAAATCCTCCCCCGTCTTCATAACAGTGCTATCAGTTTTAAAAGTGGCATTGGAATTAGAGGTGAGGAAGGAAGTGATCTTGGTGGATGGGTGAAAAAGAGGATCCTCAGGCTCGTAAGTGGCAGCCATTATAGTAAAAACCAAAACCCCAACCACAAACATAGTGAAACAAAGATTCCCAATAAGTGCAAGCGCATTCTGACCAAGATTCTCAGGTCTAAAGCTCCCAGTTCTGTGAAGAGAAGACCGACCCAACATCTCTCCAAACACGAACACTTCCAATTCTACAACTATCAAACAACTCGGGAAAAAACCCTGAAAAACAAAGCGCCAAAAAATGGCTTACAAAAAAAAAAGCGTAATCTCACAGATCTCAATATAAATGTGTGCAAGAATGAAAGCAAAAGACAAAATAGGCACCGCAAGATCAACGGCCCAACGAGACACACAATCAAATCAATGAAAACAAATCTTCAATCTCACAAGTAAATTCATCTGGAACAAACGAAAGAAGAAGTTTCATTAATCGTACCTGATTCAAATAAGAAGAGGACTTGAGCAATTGAACATTATGGGCTTGAAGTGAGATTCGAGCCGAGAAAAAGAGGAACAGATGAAATGATAGATTTCGCTAAGCCCCAAAAAAAGTCACAGTGACGACCGAGTAACTGGCGAGAGAAATGCGAATGATAAATAAAATAATAATTAAAAGGAAATATGATTTGAGCTGGAGCGGTTTACTCTGTGTTACACCAACCGTGGCATCAGCCTAATTTTTTTATTTTTTTTTTTTCTTAACAACTGAAACTTTCATTAAACCGAAACCCATAATCAGAAAAACCTAAATTCTTCATCATGGGGACCACAAACTAGCTCGACTCCACATGTCAGAGCGTGATTCACCTAAAAGGGAATAGGCATGAATTCAATCTTCACCCTGAATTGGAATTTTTAAAATGGTCTTTTGGAGTAATCACATTTCCATATTTCTGATTGAAGCAAAGGACTCCTTAAAGAGAATGAGAGAGATGACCCATGCCAAATGTCACAGTTGTTAAATAATATTGAAGAAGTCTAGATAATTCCACTTTATTCTAGATGTTCAAAGAAGATTCTAGATTATACAAGTATATTCAAGATTGGTGTAGAGAATTCTAGAACACTCTTTGTCTAAGATTGATGTAGAATTATCTAGACCATGCACTTTGTCCAAAGTTAAATTGTGGCAAAATTGTGACAAAATTGTGACCACGTCATTGTCTTGATTACCAAGGCAAGATGTGGCTAATTTATGGCCATAGGATTAAACTTGGAGCCCAAGTTTGGAAGTGC
>JBBMEG010078258.1:0-12067 GCA_037832605.1 Cyclanthera cordifolia | reverse complement strand
AGGATCCAGAGAAGTATAGGAGGCTAGTAGGGAAGTTGAACTATTTGACAGTGACTAGACCAGATATAGCATACTCAATCAGTGTTATGAGCCAGTTCATGTCATGCCCAACAATTGACCATTGAGCAATTTTACACAATCAAAAGAGCATACCACATAATACGATACAAGCCAGAAATCAATAATCAACATCATCAAAGAGTACATTGATCCAAATCTCTTGGTGTGCCAAGTCATGGAATGCAACACCTCAAAGACCAAAATACCTCTCATTAAGTCCCTAGACTCTGGGTTAATCTAGGTAACCTATGCTAGTGTGAGATGCTACCTCGTGGCCCTCTGGCATCTAGCATTCGTTGTGTAGTGGTAGTACAACCACCCCACCCAGTGGGTTATCGCCCATACCCTCACACCTAAATATGGCACCGTGTGGCCTCTCGATCCTTGACACTACTTGTAACGACCTTAAGATTTATAAATTTAAAAGTGATTTTTTTTTAAGCCTTAAATATTTTGCGAAATTAACTTAAGGCATTAATTAAGATAGTGTGGAACTAATTTTAGTCGTGGACCATGTTTAAAACCATTTTATTTATATATAAGTATAGTTAAGTTTCCATGTAAACTCAATTTAATTGAGTTAGCACTTATCCAAACACCCCATCTTTGAAAAACTTCTCATAACCACTCTAACCAAACACCCAATTTTCACCTATCAAAATCAACTTTTTACCTAAACCCCACTTTTACTTCTTCTCTCTCATCTCATTGGTTTTTAGAGACGCACTATTCATCTTCTTCTACATTTGGAAGATTGAGAAAAATACTACCCATTCTTGACCAAATTTTCGAGCTCCAAGCCGCCAAAAAAATAGAAGAAAATCGTCACCCCTTCATCACCGTACCCACGCCGTTCGCAGGCCTGGTGTTGTCCGAGCAAAGTACGCCCCTGCTAGCCTGGTTCCGGCATCGTCGGATAAGCCATGTTTGCCACTGTTTAGCCTTGGTGAGCATTTTCATCTTTTTTGCGTTTAAGAGATTTTTTGAAACCATTGTTGAAACCACTTTTGTTGTTGTTTTGAGATTAGTTAAAATCACCATTGTTAAACTTCATTGAATCTTTACTTTTGTGTGGTTTTATTTATCATTGTGTGTTACTATGTTGTTGAAACCCCATGTTTGAGCTTGGTTTTGTGAGAAACACAATTTCTGATTTTGGAAGCTAAGTTAATCATTTGTTATGGTTGATTAAGTAAGCTTTTGTTTATAAAATCTTTTCTCCAAGATGACTCGTTATCTCCCTGTATTTGTCTTGAGAGATTAGAAGTATAAGAACCTCTTTGCACCTTCATTTTGCCTTGATGTATTGTTTTACCTTTATTAGTTTATGTGTTTTTTGCCATGAAAAATTCATGAATTTCTTATAAAGTGTTGAAACCACCATTGTTGAACCTTTGGAACTTTTGTTGTTAGTTTTGAGAAAACACTTTTGAAAAGCCGTGAAACATTGTTGGAAAAACCACTTTTGAGATTTGAGTTCTTTTGTTGAAGTTGAAATTAGTTTTGACTAACTTTTATCAAAAAAAAATATTGTGAGGAACTCCATGAATTATTTGACTATCAAGGCCATGTTAGCAACCTTAGACCAAGCCATGTGTGCATTTTCACCAAAATTATAAAGTGTTGACCAATCATGTAAAATGACCATTAAGTGCTTAAGCCTTATTTAATTGCATTTAGGCCATGAGTTTTTGAAAGAAAGAGTCTCTTTGACTGAGTTTGACCAACTTGGGGTCTTGTGGGTAATTATAAGCACGTGTAGAATGAAGTAGGTGGAATTTACTTGATGATCTGTACTGATTGCTATGTTATGAACGATTTATATATGTGTTGATGAACTAAGTTATTGATTCATAAAATGCTAACATGTCTTCATGATACACCTATTGAACTCATTAACCATATTGATAAGAATTTGAAATATTTGCATTACATATGCATCTATAATGAAGGCCTGAGAGTGGCATTGCCCTACAAGGGTAGCCCAGAAGTGTAATCTCAATATATTGAAGGCCCAGCAGTGGCATGGCCCTACGAGGATAGCCCCGATAATGTAAACTTCTATTTAATGAAAACCTAAGAGTGACATGTCCCATCATGGTAGCCCCGGTGTCACCATTACTATCTATTGAAGGCCCAGAACTGCAAGGCTCTATTGAGGTCGTCCTGGTATTATCATTTATCATGTGCATCATCTGATATCTTGTATATTCAAACCATTTATTATATACATGTTTGTACTGATCTCAAGTTAGGGATCCTTACTGAGTTTCGCGACTCATCCTTTTCATCGTGGATTTCCTTCAGGTACTTGAACCAGAATGTTGGTCAGACTATTGAGTTAACTATGGGAATCGTTGCATTAAAGTCTAGATAAAAATCCTAGCATGTTTTAAATTCCACATATTATTGATTATGACTTTCTGTGTTTATTAAGTATTTTTTTTGGATCCCACTGAGCAACCGTTCAACAAATGCATTCATTTATCGGTTATAGTTGTTTTATAACTGATTTTTATTCATTGGAGTTATGTAAGGTATTTGGTTTTTTTTATTCTTGGAAAAGCTAGGTCCTTACACTACTACGAGTGAGAATATCGTCCCCTCGTCTGGTACCTGATCAGACCCTCTTTCTGCTACCTGTGTCCAGGTTACGCTGCTCTGAACACACGTGTAGGTACTAAAATCACACGGTCACCTAGAACGTCTTGAAAATCTTTGATTCCTTATGAAACAATGAAAATTGGTCCCTTTCGGGACGATTAAAACTCATCAAATCATTATGATTAGTTTCTGATGGAACATCCTGGTCTAGCATATATAATTAGCGTCTCAAAATAGAATGTTATATACAAGTACACTCATAACATGATCACATATTAGGTAGCATGGAAACACACCAGTCATCACATTATCAAACAAGCTCAATCAATATGCATACATGTTATTACACCACATACCACGAGAATGGGTAAGGTTTCCTTACTTGATTGAATCCACAAATGAGCTCTTTAGCTCCAAATCCATCAAACAACGAAGACTGATATATAAATAAAGTCTAACAAATAAACGAGTTAGATCTAACACTTAAGTTCATTAAAAACGGACTAAGAACGACGAAAGTAGCAATAGGTCCAAACTTTGAAAAATAGGTTTTCGGGTCTCAAGACTCAGTCAACTTGGTTAACTAGTCAGAGTTGGTCAAATCTCGTCAGCAACTTACATTTCAATAATATGAGGTCAAAACATCATTTTTTTTTAATTGAGATCAAAACATCATTAAACAAGGTCAGTCAAGGATTCACTAGTAGAAATTGGAGAATAGATGACGGGCATATGCTGACACCATTCAAAAAAGATGTCGGGCACATGATCGGCATCAATACCGGTGACATTAAAGACATTTGGTGACAGACAGAAATAATGACAGGCAGAAACCGTAACCAAAGACCTTTGGTGACAGGCAGAAACTGTCACCAAATACCTTTTATTGTCGCACGTGACGCGCGACACCAAATGTATTTAGTGACAGGTTTTTTCCTGGCGCGTGACGGGCACCCGACACCAGTTAGCCCGTCACCAAATCCACGTTTTGTTTTCTTCGTTTCTCCCCCCCCCCCCCCTCCCTAAACCCGAGACTCATCTTCTTTTTCATTTTTTTCACTCTCATTTTTTCCTTTACAAATACCTCATTTTCCAAACTTTTGCTTTGGCTTCATCATCTCTCTTTATCTGCAACATTTTCTTTGCTTCTACTTTTTTTTCTACTGCATAAGTTATCCAATTGAAAGAATAAGTAAACAAAACTTGAACCAAACTTCCAACAAAAAAAGAAAAATAAGTCGAATTTTGAGGACTAGGGATTGGATTATTACCAGCATTAATTTCATTGATTGCTCTCTTCACAAGCTCGTCTGGTCTAATATCTGAAAGAAATTATTTGAAAAGTAAGAGAAAGTTGGAATTTTGTGCATAAGACTAAAAATTACCTTTTCAAGTTCATCTTCTACGTCTTTGGCAATATCATTTTTCTACTTAAAAGCATTATCCAAGTTCAACTTTGGAACACTTGCTTTGATTTCTACTAACATGCAACAAGTTTAGTTACACATATATGACAAAAGAAGAAAGTAAAACAAAAAAACATGAATGCATTTAACTAATATGATTAAAATGAATGAAACACAAGTGTAGTATACCATAAAAATATAAACCATCTAGGACTTTATATTGCTAAGGATTGGTGGGTTTTTGAGATAAGAGGAGAAAGAAAATGAAGATTTGAGATGAAAAGGAGAAAGAAGATCACAAATTGTAAGGGTTTGGAGATTTAAGATGAGGAAGATGAAAATTTGAGAGTTTGAGAAATGAGATCTCAGATAAGGGAGAAAGGAGATAGGGAAAATGAAAAAGAAGATATGGTCTCAAATTTGGGGGGGGGGGGACGAAAAACAAAATAAACGGGAATTTGGTGATGGGCTAATTGGTGTCGGGCACCCGTCACCAAAGAGTATAGGTGTCGAGCAAAAATCGTCACTAAAGACCTTTGGTGTCACGCGCGAGGAAAAAACTGTCACTAAATACATTTGGTGTCGCTCCTCACGAGCGACAATAAAAAATTTTTGTGACGGTTTTTGCCCATCACCATTTTTTCCCGTCGCGATTTTTTTTTTAATGACGGGCTTAAAATGCCCGTCATCTTTTATCCGCATTTTTTTAAAAAAAAAATCGATAGACCCGTCACCTATTCTCTTTTTTGTAGTAGTGATTAAAAATGTTATTTTACAAGGAAGGTCAATATTTTACAAAGCTTGGTCAAAAGTGGCCAACAAGGCAAGGTTGGTCAAACTTTCAAGAGTACATAGTCCAACCATGGATTTTAACAAAATAAGGTTCAAACATTAAGTTTCACCACAATGGTGTATCACCGTTCACAAATTCATACATGGGATTTAAACACTTTACAATTATACACATGTGGTTTAAACAATTAATTGATTAATCTTTCAAGTTTAACCTCAGTAAAACATAGAGTTCCAACATTAGATCCTCTCAATATTATCCTTGGTGTTTACAACCCAACCTCAACAATGGCATTTCAAACATACTAATTTCTTGGCTAAAGATCTAAACATAAATTTACAAATTAACGCAATGGGGTTTTCAAATCTCAACTAATCAATACATAAAACCCATAAAAGAGAGGGGACTACACACCATGGGTGTTAAACGAAACTCTCGCCAGGCGGCGAATTAGTGCTCACAGCGAGACAACAACTGTTAGTCGCATCCCTGCACTACATATCAAATCCCTATTTCATAATGAACGACCAACGTAGCTCTCCCTCGATGTGCTTGACCTGCTATGGAAGACGACGAGTATGGCTCTTTCTCACAACACACGGCGCGGACGAACAACGCTTGCACGCTTGCGGCTTATGACGGAACTAATCAACAGAGACGACGACAGAAATTTACAGCACCCCCATGTGTGCGTGAACAAAGAAGAAGAAGGGGAAATAGGGAGGGTTGCGGTGCTGAGATCGAGAGAGGAGAGAGAAAATTATTTTTCTTTTATTTATTTATTTTCTTTTATTATAAATAGGTCAAATCAAGTGAAGTTTTTTCAAAGATGGGTATTTAGTGAAGAGTTTTTTTTTTTTTGAAACACAATCATATAAATTAAACAAAGAAACCGCGAATACAATCCACCTCCACACCGGAGGCCACCAAGGGTGGGAGAACCCCTCCAAAAAAATGTCCTAGCCTCCTCCCAAGAGGGAGAAAAGTTCCACACAATTGAATGTTCAAGACAGTTTTTGGCTATCAAATCAGCCACTCTATTACAAGATCTGTTGCAATGGAAAAAAAACACTTCTCCTAATAAATTGAAGAGATGTCTAATATCAATCACAATGTTGTTAAATTCAGAGAGTTCTGTATCCTCTCCAACCAGCACCTTCACCACATTCTTGGCATCAGAATCCACGAGCAACGGAGAAATCCACGAACGAGCCGTCAACAGATTTTTTAACCCTTCTCTGATCGCCACTCCCTCCAGCATCTTGACCAAACAGTTCTTGTATCCCGCCTTGGAACCTACTAAAATCGGGGCCCCTTTCCAGTCGCGCACTATTCAATCTTTCCATCCCTCGACCTCTTACAAACAGCAGCATCGACATTGAGCTTCCAACAACCCCGAGGGGGTGCTTCCCAGGCTTCGGCTTTTTCCCCGGCTCCCCTCGACTGCACCTTTAAGCCACCTAAAACAAAAACATCGTAAGCATTACAAATTTTATAAACATTAGCCTGGAGTTTATAGGAATCCACAACTCCATTGTTATTAACAATTTCTATTGTTCCATAGACTTCAAATAATAACCAGGGCTTTAGATCTATCATTCTTGCCCAATTTCCGACAAAGCCCATCCCAGAACTCAATCTCATTATCAACACTCTTAAAGAACTCCTTAAAATCCTCAAACCAAGGGAACACGTCCTTCCATAACCTTCTAGCGTGCTTGCAATCTTTAATAATATGTTTGTTTGTTTCTCCCATTTT
The DNA here is from genome assembly GCA_037832605.1 of Cyclanthera cordifolia. Classification (NCBI taxonomy): domain Eukaryota; kingdom Viridiplantae; phylum Streptophyta; class Magnoliopsida; order Cucurbitales; family Cucurbitaceae; genus Cyclanthera; species Cyclanthera cordifolia. Next base: position 5,445 of record JBBMEG010078258.1, on the reverse strand, counting down.
AAAGCACAACGGGCATCTAGTATCCACATCCACCCCCCGAGCATAAATATTACACCTCAAAGGAATGGCATTTGCAATAACACTCCAAGCTCCAATTTTAACTTTAGGTAAACAACAAGTGTTCCAGAAACTTTCCCACACCCGAGATGTTGCCTCACCCCCGGAAGGGGAAGCTTTGCCCTTATCCGCCAACTCCATCTTGATCAACTGATACGCACTTTTCACCGAGAAGCACCCTTTTGTACAATGATTCCAAATGATATCATCCCTACTCCCCGACTCACAAAGGGGCATACTCATGATCCTCTCCGCATCCTCCGACAAAAAATGTTTCTAACCACCTCCTCCCTCCACCTGCCACCCCTCTCAATGAGCTCAACAACATTCTTGTTCTCCCAATCCCCAACAACATTGATAACGAACGGATTTCCTTTCCTAGCAAACCACGGATCGCACCCGATCTTGATCATAGTACCATCACCCACCTTTCATCTACAGCCTTGCTCAAACAACTCTCTTCCCCATAAAATGCTACGCCAAGCATAGGAGGGATTACTGCCTAACTCCGCTTTTAAAAAATTACCATTTTTAAAATACTTCCCCGCCAGCACTTTACTGATGAGGCTATCGGGGTTTTTCAAAATTCTTCAACTGTGCTTGGCCAGCATAGCTTGATTAAACAGATGAAGATTTCTGAACCCCAACCCACCGCATTTTTCCTCTTACAAAGATCTTTCCAAGCCACCCAATGAGCTTTACCCCGATTCCTATCTTCTCCCCACCAAAACCTAGCACACAGCTGCTCAAGGTTCTCATTAAAAGATTTAGGGAGCTTAAAACAGCTCATCGTATAGGTAGGAATAGCTTGGCCAACCGCTTTGATCATGATCTTCATCCCACCTCTAGACAACAACTTCCCTTTCCAAGCTTGTAAGCACTTCTCCGGCCGACTCCTAATTGAAGTAAACAGACCTTTTTTATTCCTCTGATTTTGAGACGGCATTCCCAAGTAAACCCCCAAATTATCGTTGATCCTCACTCCAAGCACTTTACTCAGGAAAAAAAATCGAGTTGTTACACAACATATGACCAATTATATTAGTGAACATAATTGTGTCCTATACTGCGAATGTCCTATAGTGTGCAAGAGTCCTGCATTAACCTTTAGTGGAATAAATTTATTGTTAATAAATAAGGATTAGATCTCTGATGTTTAGTTTTCAATTTATAGGTTTATTGGTTCCTAAGCTAGCTAATAGTTGTTAAGCTATTTAATTAAAGTATTAGTTTGATTGATTCAAACTAATTAATTAAATATGTTGGGCATATTAATTAAAAGAAGTTTAGCTTAACTTATTAAACTAAGTATAAACTATTTGATATATTAATAAATTAATATTTATTAGATAAATATGAATTATGAAGTATTAATTAATATATAAATATATTAGTTAAAGAATATTTATGGGATAAATATTCATAGAGATTTTATGCCTTAGATATATCAATATATGAGATACATTTAAAAGGAATATTTATAAGATAGAGATTTTTTTTTTTGTTATATTTGATATATCAAATATCTTTTATAATTATTAAATAATTAAATAAGGGAGTATGATTACCTAATATCTAAGTAATCTAAAGTCTACAAACAGAGAAATTGGAGGCTCATTATAAACAACTCATATCAACACACTTTTTCCATGTTAGAGAAAACTCTTCTAGTTCCATTTTCAAACCTAAACACTAAATTTTTGAAAAAAAGAAAACCAAACTAAAACTAAATCCTAAGCCCAGAGACTAAATTTTATTTTTTTCATAGAAAGTATATAAATAAATAAGTACTTAAGGCTTCATAGGTCTGGTATAAGTAGAAAGAAAAAATTGAAAATCGACCAAAGCAAATCGAATCATACAAATTCAATAGATCGATTTGATTTCTTTTAACCATATTAGATCATTAGTTTGATATTTTAGAAAACTAAAATCTAATAGTTTGGTTTCGATTATTGATGTAAAACCAACAAAAAATCAAACCGAATCGAATATATAAATACTAAGAAAAATAAAAATATAATGATATATAGATTTGATGGAAGAACAAATTTATGAAGTAAAAACATTGTAAATATTGTGATATTTATGAAAAATACTTTTTTTGGTTAGTAATACAAAAATCAAATTGAAAACGAGACAAAAAAACTTAAAAAATAAACAAAGTTCTTATTGAAATCAAAAATGAAAATCGAACCAAAATCAAATTGAACCAATAGTTTTCTTTATTGAATATTGGTTAGGAACCAATTATTGGAAAATCGAGATATTGGTCTGACAATCAATCTCGATTTGACACAAAACCGATAAAAATTAAACTGAAATCACTCCTTGGGACTAGTTAAACCTTTTTCATGTGTGTGAACCAAACACTGGAATGGAACACTTCTCACCCTGATTGACTAAACATGCACTAATTCTAGGTCAAGAACAGTGATTGTATTTAAAAGGATTGGAGAATAACTTCTTTGTCCTTCTCCGGACCACCAAAGTTTAATCCTCGTCACTACCAAATTCACCATAATTTTAGATAATTAAATTTTTTTAAGAATATATCCATCAAGTTTATACTATATTGAGATTTTTTTTTTTTTTTTTTTAACTCATTTGAAAGATAATTTTATCACCCAATGTTTTTTATGTAAAGATTAGAAATAATTAGGTTAAAAAAATAAAAATATAATTTAAACACCACATTTTTTTTTTTGAGTGGTCCCACCTAATAGGTGTGTAGAGAAAATTAACATCTTAGATCAACAAAATAATCCTCATATATTCCCTCTCTGTTTTGTTTTTCAAAATTCTCTTTAAACATGTTTTTCAAACATTTTGTTTAAATTTAAAACTTAGAATTTTTTTTTTTTTTTTTTTTATACTTCATTTTTATTTTATACTAAACTTAGCATATATACAATATGATATCAACAATTAATATTAAACATAATATATAATTTCTAATTTATCAAAAAAAAAATAATTAATGTCATTATATACGATTTTAAAATATCATTCTATAAATTAAAATTTATTAAATTTCAAAAAATAAACAATGAAGACGACATCAACAATAACGACGGCTTCATGGGTTAGTTGGGAGTTTGATTTTGCCATCGATGATTTCAATGACTTCAGCCTGCAATTTGAAGAATTGAGAGAGGAAGAAGACAAAGAGGGACAAAAAAGGAATTTCGAAAAAAAAATGAAAAATATGTTATAAATGAATTTTAGAAAAACTTGTGCTATAACTATAATGCTCATTGCAAAATGTGCTACCCACTTCAATTTTCCTTTATATAAAAATGTGAGGATAATATCATAATCCGTGTTCTTATCGTGTTCCATGTCATAAATGGATAATACATTATTCATTATATTTTTGAAAAAATAACTAAGTAATTCAAAAGATTAGTAAATAACAGATTTAAGAAAAATAAAATAGAGAAGCAACAAAACATTTGAAAATCTCTAAAGTGTGGTATGCATTTAGGTAATAAAAGATTCCAGGGCAAACCAATCGCTCTTTTTTGTACGATTAATTTCGAGTAGCAATCGGATCACATTTTTAGCTGTCGTTTCAAATTCAACATCTATGTATGGTTCAAGGTTACTCAGTTCTGAATCTAATTTTTACCAGGTACCAAATACATGACACTGGGGATTTAATCCTCATTTTTAACCTTAACTAATCCCCACACTTTCCCACAGACTGAGTTAGAAAATAGAAAGGCCAAACACGGCAAAGTTGAGTGAGACTAAGAATGGCAAAGTTGATGCAACACTTTTTTCAACAACAAAGAAAGTAGATGTTTTAGAGTCACAAACCAGCTCTCGAACATCATCAATCAATCATTCATTCATGTAGTGTTCCTAATAGATCTTCGTCACGGAACAAATAAAACCTGAAATCGGATTTTACCAGATTATTCATCAGCAACAACACAAAAAGAAGAAACAAAGAACAACAAAAGGGAGGGAAAAATTGAACAGGTCGGAAAACATATGAAATCTTTGATCCAAATGCATCGTGCTTCACCTAAGATTGAAGAACTCATGTATAAGTTAAGGCATGTACGTACCTGTTAAGACACCGATTGCCTTAACCAACACAAGATAAGGAACTCTGAGAATGATAATACAAATGAATGATATATTAAGATAATACTGGACGTTACAACCCGTAGCCATTTGAGAGGGCTAGAACTCTCCCAAAGTCTTCTACAAAGACAATATCAAAAATATACATACCCTCCTAAGACACAAACTTCCCTATTTAAGCAAAAATATATTCACTAATTACTATCATGCCCTTATACATAAAATATTAATATCACAAAAACTATTTTATACATAGGGGTCTAGCAGTACCCTAGACCAAAAAGTAGGTCCAAATCCTCCACAAATTGATGAACTATCAAAATGTATTGCTACTTATATTTTTTATTTTTTTTTGAAACGGGAAAACCGAAGCTTTGCTCCACAATACTCAGGGTAACCACGTCCAATCTAAGACTACTCCAAGCTAAGCACGCTTAGCTGAGAAGTTCTTTCGATTGTACCACCGAAAAGGAAGGTGCACCTTGTTGGTATAGGTAGTACAAATCAACTCTTTTAAGCCTTTTTTAACCATGAGACTCTATCCCCCAAGATCCCTCTCATTCGGATGTGGACTCGGTTCATTCATGTACCCCTCCTAACCACGGGCGTTATAGACTAAAATGAAAAAAATGAAAGAAAGAAAATAGAGTAAAGAAAAAAAATGAGGTACAAATTAGAGTATTTTGAAACGGTTAAAGGTAGGCTTATAATTTTTGATATGTATGCTTTTAAGTACGCATTTAAAGAATGATGAAATTTTGTTCTTCATTGGATTTAAATGAATTCATATAACTAACTACGTGGGTTAACTTCGTATTCATCCTTTCATCCTTGTTTGAAATAATTTTCATAATTAGTAAAAAAATTTCAATATATTGGATTTTATCTTTTAATAGTATATCATATAAAATTATAATGAATAATGTGTCCTCAGCGTATTCGTGTCCTACATTTTAAAATAATAGCGTGTCTACATGTATGTTTCGTGTCGTGTCTATATATCGTGTTCGTCCGTACTTCTTAGCTAAAAATCCCCTGAGCTCTTTCAAGGACTGTGGAAATGGTCACTACACATTACTCTTTATCTTCTCAAGATCATTGATAGGTTTGGGTCTTATCAATTTGGTATCAGAGTGGTTCGGTTCTGGTCTTGGGTCGAGCGCGCGAGATATTGGAAGAGTTCGCAGAACGTTTCGATGGGTTGATAGCATCTTTTCAAGAGGAGAATGCAAGAGCGTGGGAACGGAGAAGATTAGAGATGGAAGAGAATTCGAAGGCATGGAAACAGAGATG
>JBBMEG010078247.1:0-12069 GCA_037832605.1 Cyclanthera cordifolia | reverse complement strand
GATATATGAAGATTTTGAAAGGTTATGTTCGTAATAGAAATCGACTGGAGGGATGCATTGGAGAAAATTATATAGTAAAAGTGTCGATAGAGTTTTGCTCTGAATTCTTACAAGGAGTTGAATTAGTTGGATTGCGATCATAAAATAAAGTAGATTCAACTAAGATTGATTGGCCGTTATCTTCTATCAATTATAAAACACCAACTAACGATATGATTGATCAAGCTCATTTGTATGTACTATGTAACTCAGATGTTGTTCTTCCATTTGTAGATTAATACATGCAGATGTTGTCAAAATTGAATCCTAGTAGGTCTAAAAATAAAAAATGGCTTCAAGACGAACATAATCCAAAATTCAGCACTTGGTTGCGTGATCGTGTTAGGCTCGCTTTAAGGGTTCGGAACAATTCTATATAATCTACGTTGAGGTGGGTATAACATGGACTTCGTTCAGAAGTGACCACTTATAATAGTTAAATGGCAATGGTATTCAATATCATACAAAAAGTCGAGATGATCTTAGAAATGTACAGAATAGTGGAGTTATGATAACGGCACAAACTTTGCAAGTTTCTAGTTCGAAGGACAAAAATCCCCTTATGTCATAAATGACATTTTATGGCGTACTTCAAGAAATTTGGGAGCTTGATTATCATAATTTTACAGTCGTTTTATTCAAATGTGATTGGGTGGAAAATAATTATGGAATTAACGTAGACGACGTTGGATTCACAATTGTAGACCTTAATTGCATCATACATAAATCCGACTCCTTTATTTTAGCCACTTAAGCGCAACAAGTCTTTTATATAAAAGATCCACTTAATCCTCGTCGATCGGTGGTCTTGATACCTCCACAAAGAACGGTTGAAGATCACGTTCATGATGAAGTTTATACCGACCAAGATTGTGGGTACGGGGTCATCGAAACGTTGCCTAATATTATTGATGATGAATCGTTCAACTATACTAGAAATGATTGTGAGGGTACATGAATTAATAAATAGGGTACATGGTTAGTGGCTCGTTCAATTATATATTAATCATTCTGAATATAATTTATTATTAACATATCTTCTCTCTGTTGTGCAGATTGACACCCTGTCTAGCTCGGATAGTGATCATGATGGTACACCCATGAACACACCTGCTCAAAACAGGTTCACTAGAGGCGTTACAGTCTTACGGAGCTGGCTCAGGAAAGAATGGCGGGAGAGCGGCGGGTTGTTCAATATAACTCAATGGGCCAAGAAGTCGGAGATGGTGAGAAGAAACTTCGTAGTTATATTGGTTTATGTGTCAGATCACATATACCTCTCACCTACGACACTTGGGCAGCTGTCCCGGATCAATAAAAGAGAATGTCTGGGATTGCATCGAGGTAAACACTTACTTAACTAAATAATATCACGTATGACATACAAATAACTAATCTGATTTCATTCTATTTCAAACAGATTTCATTTCAGGTGGATCCTATGTCCAAACATAGGATCATGATGTCGATGGCGAGGACGTTCAGAACGTTTATATATAATCTCACCAAAGATTATATCAAACCGTTTATAAACTTGAACCATGAGAAGTTAGTCAACCCGCTACAAAATACCCTCAAGTTAATTTCCAAAACTCTTTTAAGGTCAAACACAAATAATCATTCTTTAGCCATAAACACAAATAATCGTTCTTTAGCAACAAACACGAATAATCGTTCTTCGTCATAATCATTCTCTTTCTTATTCTCCCGTAATTCTCATAATCATTTTCATTCTTTTTGCCCGAAACCGGCTCTTATTGTTTTACTTTTATAATTTTACGTCTCTTAATAAGTTGTGGGTCAATGTAAATGAACTTTTAGTGTTTTTTATTTTTTTTTTTGAATATAAATAAGAGAGATGACCATAAACCTTGGTGATTTTGGTTTTCTTTTGGTTTACCTAAACTTGTAGTGAACTTTATTTTATTATTTAATGAAGTATTTTCTAATTTCTTAAAAAAAAAATGTCTTTTTTTATTTCAGAAGAAAAAAAACATCTTTTAATTAAATCTTAATTTTAATTTGTTTCAATATTTTTAAAAGCTTTTTAGCTCGAAAATAAAATAATAAAGATTCAAACTTTTTATCTCCTTATCATAAAGATATATTTATGTCACTTGAACTATTATTCCTATTGAGATATTTTGAAAAATTTTAGTTTAGTCTTCATGATCATTTAGATGGCTTGTATTACTACAAAATAGAAATCTTTTCCACTTAATTAAATTTTATAAGTAATAATAATTTTATCTTTTATGATTTACCTAAAATTTAAAATGTTACCTAGGGGTCGGCCATGGAGGTGAGGACCTGCCAAGGTTGACCGAGTCCAAATAACTCCGGAGTGAAGACCGTTACACCTCCGAAGGGTAATGGTCAGGAGTTACACCGGTATTCATACCCGGCTTAATGACGGACGTTTCTAACGGCCGGCCATTATATCGCCATAAGTAAGCTGCAGCGGATACGATACCGGCTGCTATAAAACTCAAGTCATTTCTCACTTTCAAGGGGCGAATCCTAAGCTAAGTTCTATCACTCATTTGTGGGTAGCATCATCACTCATATTTCTATCGAAGAGCTGGTGGTAGAAATAAGTAATATTTTTATTTATAGGTATATCAGAGTTTATGAAGGTTTTATGGTTTTGTAGGTAGCATCATCAACTCATTTGTGGAGTTGCATTAGAGGTGTTCATTTTGCCTTAGGGAGCCAGGCCCTAAACGAGTCTCGAACGGGGAGCAAATCTTCATTAGATAGGAATGGGAAGTGAATATCATATATTATTTAAAAATAAACCCTAATATGAATATCATATGTTATTTATAAAAATACCCTAATCGGCTTCAATCATTTCACTCATAAACATTAATCAGCTTCACTAATGGATTTCAATCAATAAACAGATAGACTTCAATCAGTGAACTTTAATTGATGAACTTTAAGAAATTTATTATAACAGTAAAATAAAAGAGTATTGAAACGTTGTAGATGAAGATAGAATCAAAATGTAATCTATTATTTTAGGCACACGATCTCATATTCTTCCAAATTTTCAGGTAATTTGTTTTGATTCAGATGTCTATAAAAGTGAAATACTAGAGTATTAAAACGTTGAAGATGAAAGATAGAATAGAAATGTTAAATTAGTAAATCAAAACGAATTGAACAAAAACTTGGAAGAACATGGAATCATGTGCCTAAAATGATAGATTAGTACGTACTAGTGATAGACAATTCAAACCATTCTATGAGAGAGTTTACACTACTTTTATAGTAAAAGAGATTGTAGCGAAGATCTATTGGTGAGAGAAAAAAAATTATACATCCATTATATGAGAGAGTTTACACTACTTTTATAGTAAAAGAGATTGTAGCGAAGGCTATCACTGAACTGATTGAAGACTATCAGTATCCTGATAGAAATATGAGTGATAGACTAAAGACAAAAATAATAAAAGTAAGATTGATAGACATGAGGACATTTTAGTACTTTTACCTAGACGAGCTCTATTTTTGTGTGATACATGTAATCACTTTAAAAATGTGTTATTGATGGTATTTATTTGTTTTTTTTTTTTGTTTTTTTGTCATACATGATTTTTTTTATCTTTTAAAGTAATGCATACATGGGACATTTCTTTTTTATTTGCTTTAAATTTTTATAATTGTATAACAAATCGTGCATTTAAATTATATGGTTCTTTTTTTTTCTTTTTTCTTGGACAAAAAATATAGGGTTCTTTTTATGCTTAACTTTATCAAGATTTTAATAATTGACAACTTAAATAAAATAAGAAATAAATTTCACAAATAAGAACAACGTTGAAATAGAATGGAGGGGCAATTATACTAAGTAAAAGTAATTAATACGAATTTATAAGACATGTAAAAGACTTATTAGACAAAACACAAGTTTATGTAAACCACATCTAGAAATGCATTATTTATGTCAAAACGAACTAGCGGCCAAATTCCTTGGAACAACTTAGTGTAAAAAATGCTTGCACAATTACGAGTTTAGCAATCTGGACTAAAAGATTCTTTGAATTTCAATCCCACAGTTTTTGTGTATCCCTTGGCTATGAGTCATGTATTTTACGTTTGAATCAAACCATCCATTTGATATTTGATCTTGTAAACCAATTGGTAGCCAAGGTTTGTTTACCGAGGGAAAAAAAGACAACTTCTCAAGTATAATATGTCTCTGTACGTTTCAGTCCATTATTCATTTCTTCTTGTCAACAAGGATTTAGTAAAGCATGATAATAATATTTTGGCTCTTTAGAAGAAGGAGCTTATAGAGAGAAATTTCTGAACGTGGAACTGAGTCATCATAGTTGACATGTTGATGTAGTAGGTATTGAGTGAAATGGTTTTAAATGCTTTATGAAACATTAAACTACAGGTGTAACAATTAATGAGGTTATAAGTCTTCTGCAGATTAAATAAAAGGGTATACATCCAAACATGGATACATAAACTAAAATATATAAATACAAGAATGGATAATATCACTTATATCCATCATGATCAACATTCTTTGCCTCCGCATCACATATGTCCAAAAAAGCCTAATTGATCTTAGCCTTTTGTCAAATAACAACTTCAAGAGCCATTAGCTAACATGATTCATGATCACTTTGATTTATATGAACACAACAACCTTAATTTTAAATAGTTGATAACTACCACCATCATGTTGTTGGAATTCGATGGGGGTAGGAGCATGCACACCTTTAAAGTCCAAGCTCCCGACCATCGTGCCACCCCTTAGGATCATCATATCAAAAGTTAATTCTAAAAATGTACTCGGTCATGTTGAAAAAAAAAAAATCAGGTTCCAGTATTTTGCAATTTTTTGATAAGGAAAAAGGTTGGAAAAAAAAAGGATTAAACCATACGATTATACATGAATTCTATCTCTCTAAGTTGGCAAGATCATCACTAGAAGAATAGAGAATCGAACGAGTACTCGTGAATCAAAAAGTTAAATGATAATTAAGAGAGTAGAATCAAAGAACAATCTAATAAATGACGAGCTATGAGCTACTGCCGAATGAAACAAAAAATTGAAGAAGAGAAAAGATTTGGGTATTTTATAAACTAATAAACTATAAAAAAGAGCAAAAGTTATCAGTTATAACTACATCATAATTGCTGCAAAAGAAGTCAACGAAATTGAATTCAATAAAGTAATTAGAAACTAAAATTCAAATTACAAAAGTAAGTTTATCGGTTTTAAGAAACTAAAATTAAAAAGAAAAAGAGAACAAATTCATTTACCTCTTGAATTGGATGTAGATCCAAGTATGGTCAACCTATATACATTGTTAAGTCACCTCCTTATTCTCTCTATAACTCTTTGTTGTTTCCTTCACATGACCTATTTGTTTGTTGGATTACATCATACACAAACTGATATGAATCCAACCAACAATTTATTGTATTCTCATTTAGGAGCAAGTGGAAGAAGCAAAAATAAGAAGATTTTAGAGAATTTTAATTTGAATGCAGAATTTTAGATAATAGTTTTTATAGATTTCTTATTTTACTACTTTTTAAGTTTAAATTTTTGTCAAACATTCCCATAATTGCTAAATAACTTTTAGATGAGCTTGTTAGGTGTATTTAAGGCCTATCTACCTTTTTATCTAGCATTTAAGTCTCTCAATTGATGTACAATTGACTTTTGGCTTCATAGGTGTTATTTTCCACAAAAGTGCATTTAAGAGCTTTTTGATACCTTTTGAATTCCAAGCCATGCACGAAATTTTGGCCTTAAAAAGGTTTTGTAACACCTCATCTTGAATACAATATTTATATCAAACTTTGAGTTTTCTTGACCCCATTTGGTGTTGTATCTTTTTCAAATCTTGCTTTAGATTTGAATGTAAAATCAATTCATTGGATTAGTCTTGATCAAACTAATTCTGGAATGAGTTGTCTTAGGATCTAAGACTGACCATTATAGGTTCTAAGTGAGATCTAAGAGTGTATTGACCATTCTAACTTAACTCTTGGTTTAGATTGAGTGTTGAGTTTTCCATATTTGTGAGAATTTACAAGGATCCTAGAAGAACCTCTAGCCCAAGCAACCTCGGAGCCTATCGTTTGGTATCAGAGCATTGGTCGACGTTCTTTGGCCGGCTCCAGAGGTGAACTATCTTTACTTTGTTCTTATTTGTTTTTTATCTCAATTTTATTTTTGTAAAAAGTTTATCACATGGATATACTTTCTAGAAATTTCTTGTTTTGCATGCTCCTGGATAAAAAAAAAGTTTCAGAAAAAAATGAAAGAAAAAAAAGTAGAAAAAAAAAAGAGTTCGAAGGATTCGAGGCATATTGAAAGCCTTGTTGTTTGTAAGATTTGATTCAAAATGTCACATTATGGATAAAAGGCACAACATGCATTAGTTCTTAGTACAACTGTTCTTGAAACTTTTCTTGGGATGATGAAAATATTTAAGGAGGAAATGAATGAAAGAAGAGCATATCGTGGAATGAATTCTACAAGGTACACAAAACATAAACCAATTACAAATATTCAATTGTCTTTGATAAATCAAAGTTTATGTTCTTAAACTCATTCTATGGTTGAATTAGAATGTAGTAAGATTGAAAATAAAATGCATGGTAGTTTAGTGGAAAAACATGCTAATAAAGTTTGTAGGAAATTAGATTATGATGAATCGCTTTCTTAAAACCACTACTATTGTAACATCTACTTTGAATGATGTCAATGTTGATGTGTGTGAGTTAGGGAAAAAGGCATCAAAGGCCAAGACAAAAGCATGTGAATTTATTGAAAAATAAACTTTTGAGAAAACGAGTGAGAAAAAAGCATGAGAATACTTCTTGGCCTATAAAAAAAAAAAGAGAAAAGCCAATAAAGTGAGCTTCTGTGAAAGAGCAAGTGAAGTTAGATTTATTTTGTTTTCAAAGCAAAATATTTTTAATCTTTTATATAAGGGAACTTGCTACCTAACAGGTGAGCTAAAACCATCTTTCTCTAGTGTTTCTTTTGAGCTTTTACAGAAGGCGGAAGATCAGATACAACCTATTTAACCAAAGAGTCCGTCTAAAGTCAACAACAACAACAAACACAATGGCAACTCTTTTGTATTAAGGAAATACCCAAAATTTGTTTCTAAATCATTTATGGCAATAAGCACAAGGTTTTCAAACCGGGAATTGAAGATCTTGATTTGAGGACAAATCCTTTAAAAGAGAGGAGGGATGATATGCATCCAACCAACAACTTATTGTATTCTCATGAAGGAGCAAGTACAAAAGGCAAAAATAAGAAGATTTTAGAGATTTTTAATTTCAATGCAGAATTTTAAATAATAGTTTTTATAAATTTCTTATTTTGGTACTTTTTCTTCTGACTCATGATATGTTGAATTTTATGAACTCAACAAAAAAAAAATCATATGTAATTCAGTAAGAGTATTGAATTAGAAGAATGAAGAAATAAAGAAATTGAGAAATGCGACTTGATATATTTTTTCTTCTTTAGAAAACAAGAACAAGTCAATTCATTCAAGAAGAAAAAAAGGAAGAAGGAGAATATGGTTAAGATACAAACACACTCGCATCAACCAAAGGATGGTTGGTGCACAAACAAAACTTAAAGTCCTTTCTTCATCACAAGAAAAGACACACTTTAATAGATACTCGTAAAAAAGAAGAAGAAGGAAATGGAGATTGAGTCTTGGATTAGGGAAGTATCGTTCACATGGCATCAACCAAATGATGGTTAGAGTACAAACCATTGGAATGATACTCGTTTTACAAGGAACGAAACCACACTTGTGAAGTGGTTGGGGGAAGCTAAGTTGTTCTAAAACTACTAGATAACTATGAGGTCCACTTGAAAGATGTAATGAATGTTCCAAAGCGAAGAAGGTTCCTCTTTAGAGGTTCTTCATAAGAATGGGAGAAGTATGTAATTCATGATTTGGTCTAAAGTTCGTCCTACACACTCTTCAAAAACCCTTGTTCGACAAACTTTTCTTCTTTGATCTCATACCCATGGATTTATGTGAGTTTTTGGGCTTTGAGGACTAAAAGTATATAATTTATGGTTTAGTCTAAAGCTCGTCACTTGTTCTTCCTACACACTCCTCCCAAACCATTTTTCGACGAACTTTTCTTGTTTGATATCATACATAAAGATTTATGCTAGTTTTTTGGGCTTTTAGGCCCAGAAGTATGTAATTCATGATTTGGTCTAAAGTTTGTCACAAGTTCGTCCTTCACATGACCTATTTGTTTGTTGTATTACATCATATGCAAACACATATAAATAGAAGGTTATACGTATGCTAATGATTTTTATAAACAAAATATCAAAATAGAACGAGAATGAATTTACTTACCTTTTGAATTGGATGTAAACCCAAGTTTGCTCAACCAATATACAAGCTTGAGTCATCTCCATATTATCTCACAAATTCTTGTTGTTTTTTTTTCATATGACTTGTTTATCTAGATTAGTTCGTGCACAAATCATAAATAAAATGAAGTCAATAAGTATGAAATTAAAACTAATAATCAAAAAAAAAAAATGAAAGTTCAAGGCCTACGAGAACTTACATTACTTTGTGAGAGTCATTAACTTTGGTATCTCCATCTCTGTTCACACGTCCTTTTCTACTTACTCATTCTATGTTGAATTTTATGAACTCAACAAAAAAAAAATCATACATAATTCAGTAAGTGTATTGAATTAGAAGAATGAAGAAAGAAAGAAAATTAAAAAATGTGACTCGTTATATTTTTCTTTATTTAGAAAACAAGAACAAGTCAATTCATTGAGAAAAAAAAAGTAAGAAGGTGGTTAAGGATACGAACACACTCGCATCAACCAAAGGATGGTTGGTGCACAAACCAAACTTGAAGTCATTTCTTTATCACAAGAAAAGACAAACATTAATAGATAATCGTAAAAATAAAAAAATAGAAGGAAATGGAGATTTGATCTTGGATTAGGGAAAGTATCATTCAAGTGGCATCAACCAAATGATGGTCGAAGTTCAAACCATTAGAATGCTACTCGTTTTACAAGGAACGAAAACACACTTGTGAAGTGGTTGGGGGAAGCTAAGTTGTTCTAAAACTACGAGACCTATAAGGTTCACTTGAAAGATGTCAAGAATGTTCCGAAGCTAAGAAGGTTCCACTTTAGGTGTTCTTCATAAGAATGGGAGAAGTTATGTCGGTGGACATGATCTAAGTCATGAAAAAAGGAAACTAATCGTAATTCGTGAAACAATATTTGGAATCAAGGTTGTCATGAAGAACTTAAATGAATCTTAATATGCTTCAGTGACTCGAGCTTCTAACTTTGGAACACTTGGAAACAAGCCTAAAGAAGTTATCTTATTATTAAAAAAATGATTTGCTAGCTTAAAAAGCACGAGATATGGTAAAATAAAGTTTACTTCCAATCAAGTGTATGCAAACTTTTCCTTCTAGTAAATGTTTTTTAACTCCTATGATTCTAAAGTAAATGCTAAAGTCGATCACACCACCAAGAATTCTTTAAAGTTAATATCACTTCACGTTCGAGTTACTGCAATTCATCCACTAAAAAGAAAGGTGGACCGTAGTTTTCGGTAGTTCAATCAAAGAACTCTAAATGTAAAGACGATTAATTATGAAGTTCCTATGATTGATCCACTAAAATGGAAGGTGCACCTTACTTTTCTATGATTCAATCATGAACTCTAGATTAAAACATGCTTTTCTCTAATAATTCTAAATTGGTTTAACCTCTTATAAACTTTCCTATTAGTATATGAGTGAGAAAATAGCATGCTGAAATGATCGATATGTCGATGTTCACTTTTAGAAGCTCGTAATTGCAAATAGGATGTTACTTGACAAGGTTGAATGGGGTGCATGGTAATGTAATTCATGTCGTATGTACACAATATCAAAAGAAAGTTACAAGCATTTAGGGTTTTCCTTAGAAGGACAGACTTCCCAAAGGCAAGACCATAATAGTCCTTCAAATCTTTCATCCGGAAATCTGATTGTTCGATGTACACAACATTGGAAAAAGGAACCTAATACCATAAGAGAACATGCAGAAAGAAAACGAGATTAAAATCAAATTCACTTGTGAAAGCAATGCAAAAAAAAACAATATTATTTTATTACGATTAACTATCAAAGAAAAACAGATGTCTGAAAGATGAAAATATAATTACATGAAATCAAACAGTTTTAGAAGAAAACCAAGTCCACCTTATAAAAGGCTGATGCTTCATCTACTTGAGCTTCAGCCCATTTCTTGGCATCAAGATCGAATATTGATCCATTTTCTAAGTTCGTAATAACCACCTAAGAGCATACAAAATCTAATCAAACACGGACTACAAGATCTAATGTAGAAAAATCAAAGATGTTCACCTTTAGCGGATGTAAGACAACCATTGCTCGTGGAGCTGTCTTATTTAGATCTTCTCTAATATGATATTTAATGCGATCAAACTGAATCTGTAGCATCAAATGCAATTGACACATTGAAGCAAGCCCACATACAACAAGTTCAGACCTTATAGTGATTCCAATTCCTCGAACCAAAGCGTTAATTTCAGTTGATGTGTTACCCCTGCATCTAAGTCCAGCAAGTGTCAATAGGTGAGGATCATCCCAACCATTAACCCACTTTTTTGTAACTAGTCGATTTAACTGACGAAGGAAAACATATGCAGAGTTGGTAAAGAAGCGAAAGACAAAATATATATGTTGTTCAATATGAATCTAGAAGCATGTAACACACACCTTACGCTTGAACATCACGTTATTAGAAATGTTGGGTGAGAATATTCCCGCACATATGGATGATTAAGATCTAAGGCATGCAATAACAAATAGAATGAAGCCCGCGTGTTTCAAATTCCAACGTGCACAACTGAGAGAAAACTATGGAAAATAAGAAGGTATAGAGAACATATTTTGACCATCAATTACGTAAATAATGAACAAACCATCATTATGCAAGCAAACCGCATAATTAGAATGAGAATTAAGTGTTAAGAAAGGAGCATCAAGTAAGGGGAGAAATTCTTTTTATTACCAATAACTGAACTTTTCATTGAAAAAAAAATGAAAGAATACTTAGCATATAAAAAAAAAACCTACAAAAGGGAGACAAACGGCAAAAAGAGCTCTAATGAAATAAAATAAGACCTATAAAATTTTTGAGTTCCAAATACTGAAGGGTGCATGTGGGGCATGGGGGGATGGTGGGGCATGGGGGTAAAAAGAATACTTAGATAAGCAAATCTCAAGACCTTATGGAATCTGATTATCGCAAACCAAACTAAGCTACGCTAAGGGTAGTGGCACATTATGGAATTTAGTACTCCAAGAACCCAAACAACAAGAAGTAAAAAACTCTTTCTCAAAACAAAACTAGAAATAAAAAACAAAAAATAAGCATTGTATACCACTACGACACGTCCCCCCCCCCCCTTAAGCCAACTAATAGACACGTCCTTCTAGCTATCAATATATAATTTCCATCAAACAGGCCAAGCTTTATTAGGATTACAGCTGCTTTGAGTACAGTAGGCATACACTATCCATAAGGAGTAGTGTTTTCGGTGTTTTAAGGAATCTACAAGCACAACAAAGACTAAAGTTCTCTAACACAATGATACGAATCCAATAACCTTCTTATTGTATTAAAATGAAAGAGGAATATCAAGAAGCAAGGAAAATCAACATGCACAATTTTAAGTGAAAAAAACAATTCCAGATTTATTATATTGGAACTTTTCAAGTTCAAATCTTGTGAAACATGCTCTGATTACTAAATGACTTTTAGATGAGTTTTATGTGTATTTAAAGCCAATCTACCCTTTTGTCTAGCATTTAAACCTCTCAATTGATGTACAATTGAATTTTGGCTTCGTAGATGTTATTTTCCACAAAATGCATTTAAAAGCTTTTTGAGACCTTTTGTATTCCAAGCCATGCACGAAATTTTGGCCTTAAAAAGGGCTTGTAACA
>JBBMEG010078236.1:0-12073 GCA_037832605.1 Cyclanthera cordifolia | reverse complement strand
AACTCTTATCGCTCCATCCAAATTTTGCTTTCAAATTATAAAGCTTAATCAATGCAGATATCTTAGTAAAATTCTTACAATTTTGGTATAATGGTTTCTGGCATCCTTTAATGATTGCTCAAATATTGGCGATTTGTCTTTAAAATAATCGTGTGCAACCTCAAACATACATATTTGAGCATCCAAATCCTCATCCATACTTAGATCGATTGGAACGTAACTTTTAATATTCCTTCTTTTCCTCGATATAGTTTCTCCATGCCAAATCCACGTGTCATAACTTTGATGGATATCATTTATTAAATGGTCTCTTACTACATTCACATTTTGGTACTTGGTATTCACACATTTCAAACATGGACAACAAACAACATTTGATCCTTTCAAATGTCGTAAAGCATTTTCTATAAAACTCTAAACTCCTAAACTATATTTTTGTGACATTCGATCCTTAACCATCCACAACTTATCCATATCTGAACTAAAATAATACCTACACACAAGGTAAAAATCAAAACACAAATTTTTAAGCACTATTTACTCAAAGACACTACCACTTTAAGGCACAAGAAGAGTAAATAATCATAAACATAACTTCCAAGTTCCAACAGTAAAAGAGGAGCAAATATTGGAATATTTGTTACAAATGTAGTCAATCGATCATGAATGTACCTTCTCAAAAATGATGTTTTTTAACATGGGTGAGAAGAAGAAAACACAATAATAAATAGAACAAAAAAAACATAAACTTTCATATTTGAAAGAAACACACAAAACAAACATCAACACTTCCTTTACTTGAAAGAACCGTAGATATTTTCTATAGTTTTCCTAAACAAAATACATATAATATAGCAATCCAAAAAATAGCATTTTCCATGGGTAAACGTATGGAATAAATAAATAGCAAACTAAAAAATAGCAAAATAAAGAAATTAGTACCTTTGAAATGTAGTTTTTGGCCGCAGGTAAAGGAGAAAAGAGAGCTAAGAAGAAGAAGAAAAGTGATGGAGTTTTCGGGGAAGAAGAAGAAGAAATTGCTTGAAAAGTGAGTAGGGTTTCGATGAAAATTAGGGAGAAAAAGTTGAAATGAAGAAGAAGACAGAAAAGAAATGAGAGGGAAGAGGATTCGGCATGTTTTAAAACATAAGAAATGGTGTCGGTCCACTTTTAGTTTCAGTCGTACCGACACTAAAAGTGTTTGGACCGATTTTTTAATTGGTGTCATTTTTTTTAAAAACACGGACCTTTGGTGTCGGTCCGACACCAAAGGTATTTGTACCAGTTTTTTAGAAGAGAAATGGTGTCGGTCACCTTTGGTGTCGCTCTGACCGACAACAAAAGTCCAGACCGACACCTAATGACCGACACCAAATATCCGTGTTTTTTTTAAAATTTTGGATTGACCATCACCTTTTCTCTTTTTTGTAGTAGTGCTTATTGACCCAATGCTAACTGATTGACATCTATGCACATCAAAGAACGCTTTCACAAAGCAGAAGTTCACAACCCACTCAAGATTAAGATCATATCGACACACGATCATCCTCAGCAAAATAGTTGATGCGAGAGTATAACAGAATTACAAGCTCGATCATAAAACTTCTAGTCACATCTTATGCAAAATGCCTTTCACATGTCTCCGTATGAACAACTAGGATTAGGTCGTTTGCAACTCTTCTAAAGCGAGCCGCACCAACAGTGTTACCAGGACTTTGGCACCATAACATTAGTCCATATTTTGTAAAAAAATTAAGTTATAAACTTGGAACTAGATCCACTTGTATGTCCCACAAACTTGTCCAAGTGTTCATCTAAATAACTAAGGGTCTATCAACATTAATCAAATTAATGCGATAAGGCTCAATAATGTTTCAATATTAAATGCGCAATTTATTGAAAATAATAACTTTTATTAATAATAACAATAAATGTCTAACATTAAGTGTTTGTTCTTTAATATAAAATACTAGGCCTTTAGGGCACAATCTCTAACAGAAACAAACCAACGGAAATACAAAACACCTAAAACAACAAAATAAACACATCAAACATTACAAAAGTCTCACCGAGCAAACAAAACTCGAACTTCCAAACAATGAAATTGCACTCACTAGCGACAAAACAGCATAAACTAACACATACACCCAAGAAAAAATAAGCACATGACTCCCAACACCAACCTCTACAAGCAATAGAACATAAAATCAACAAACAGGCACACTAAAACAACTCTAATAAGCTCCAATGTTGCTCGGTTTTACAAAACTAAAGGTCCTTCTTGGATCCTTGTAAAATCTCACAAATATTGAAAACTCAACACTCGATCCCAACCAAGAGTTAAGTTAGAATGGTGAATACACTCTTAGATCTCACTTAGAACCTATGATGGTCACTCTTAGATCCTAAGACAGCTCACTCCATAATTAGTTTGATCAAAGACTAATCCAATGTATTGATTTTACATTCAAATCTAAAGTAAGATTTGAAAAAACAAAAGACAACACCAATTGGGGTCAAGAAAACTCAAGTTTTGATATCAATATTCTGTTTAAAATGAGGTATTACAAGCCCTTTTTAAGGCCAAAATTTCATGCATGGCTTGAAAAACAAAAGGTCTAAAAAAAAGCTCTTAATTGCACTTTGTGGAAAATAAGACCTATGAAGCCAAAAGTCAATTGTACATCAATTGAGAGACTTAAATGCTAGCCAAAAGAGTAGAATGGCTTTATATACACCTATCAAATTCATCGAAAAATGTCTTTAGCAATTATGAGCATTTTTGACAAAATGTAAACTTAAAAAGTACCAAAATAAGAAATCTAGAAAAAACTAGTATTTAAAATTGCATTGTAAGTTACAAGCTCTAAAATCTTCTTTTTCTTGTTTCATGTAGTTGCTCCTTTAGGAAAATACTAGTTGGTGGTGAGCTTCGTATGATCCCCCTTTCTTTAAAAGGATTTGTCCTCAAATCAAAATCTTCAATTCCTTGTTTGAACACCTTGTGCTTTGCTTCCATGGATGCATTTAGAAGCAAATTTGGGGTATTTCCTTAAAACAAATGTGTTGCCTTTATGTTTGTTGTCGTTGATGACTCTAGATGGAGTCTTTGGTTGAATACGTTGTATAAGATATTTGGCCTCTTGTAAAAACTCAAAAGAAACGATAGAGAAACATGGTTTGTGCTCATCTATTAGATAACAATTTCCTTGCTATTAAAGTCAAAAAATATTTTGCTTTGAAAAAAAAAAAGATTTAATCTCATTTGATCCTTCACACAAACTCAATTTATTGGCTTTTCTCTAATTTTTGTTTAAAGACCATAAACTATTCTCATGCTTTTCTCTCTCACATATTGTCTTATAAGATTCTTTTGCAATAAAATCACATGCTTTTTTCTTTGCCTTTGGTGCCTTTTCCCCTAACTAGTAGAATAGGTGTTACAATAGTAGAATGATTACAATACAGAAATTCATCACACTCTTATTTATTTTCAGCCACATTAGCACTTGTTGTAACTAAACCACTATGCTTTTCATTTTGCATGATACAACTTTTTACTTTAACCACATGCTTAGTTTTAGCACATAAAGTATCATTTTGTAATGAAATTTGAGTATTCGAAATTGGTTTAAGTTTAGTGTACCTTATAGAATTCCTTTCACGATATGCTCTTCTTTCATTCATTTCCCCCTAAACATTTTTGTCATCTCAAAAAAAGCTTCAAGAACAGTTGTACTAAAATCTGGTGCATGTTGTACCTTTTCTCCATAATGTCATGTTGAAACTAATCTTACAAACAACTTGATTCAATGTGTGTCGGATCCTTTAAACTCTTTTTTTTTTGCTATTGCTTTTTTTTTTATCCAAGATATTCTAGAAACAAATATCTAAGAATACACTTGCTTCTTACAAATAAGAATTGAGATATAAAAAAAACAAGAACAACGTAAAGATAGTTCACCTCTAGCGCCGTCCAAAGAATGGCTCTGATACCAAATGATAAGCTCCAACGTTACTCAGTTTTATACAAAGCTAGAGGTTCTTCTAGGATCCTTGTAAAATCTCACAAATATGAAAAACTCAACACTCGATCCCAACCAAGAGTTAAGTTAGTAATGGTGAATACACTCACTCTTATATCCTAAGACAACTCACTCCATAATTAGTTTGATAAAAACTAATCCAATGAATTGATTTTTCATTCAAATCTAAAGCAAGATTTGAAAAAAACAAAGACAACACCAATTGGGGTCTAGAA
Source organism: Cyclanthera cordifolia (assembly GCA_037832605.1). Lineage (NCBI taxonomy): Eukaryota > Viridiplantae > Streptophyta > Magnoliopsida > Cucurbitales > Cucurbitaceae > Cyclanthera > Cyclanthera cordifolia. The sequence goes on along the minus strand of JBBMEG010078236.1, from coordinate 7,812 downwards.
AACTCAAGTTTTGTTATCAATATTCTGTTTAAAATGAGGTATTCATGCCCCTTTTAAGGCCAAAATTTCATGCATGACTTGGAATACAAAAGGTCTAAAAATGCTCTTAAATGCACTTTGTGGAAAATAAGATCTATGAAGCCAAAAGTCAATTGTACATCAATTGAGAGCTTAAATGCTAGACAAAGGGGTAGATTGGCTTTAAATACACCTATCAAACTCATCGAAAAAGGTCTTTAGCAATTATGAGCATTTTTGAAAAAAATTAAACTTAAAAGTACCAAAATAAGAAATCTAGAAAAAACTAGTATTTAAAATTTTGCATTGTAAGTTATAAAACTCTAAAATCTTATTTTTCTTGTTTCATGTAGTTGCTTCTTCAGGAAAATACTAGTTGGTGGTTAGATTCGTATCACACTCTTTCCTAGAATACCTTTCTTTGAAATCTTGTGACCTAAAACTATTCCTTCTTTGACCATGAAATAACATTTTTTCCAATTCAAAACAAGATTAGTTTGTTCACACCTCTTAAGAACTCTTTCCATGTTATTCAAGCATGATTCAAATGATTCTCCCATGACCATAAAATCATCCATAAATACCTTAACTATTTTTTCAACCATGTCTGAGAATATATCCATCATGCACCTTTGAAAGGTTGCAGGGGTATTACACAACCCAAATGGACATCCTTCGAAATGCAAAAATCTCATATGGACAAGTAAAATTTGACTTTTCTTGATCTTTTGGATTTATGGTAATTTGATTGTATCCTCAATAACCATCCAAAAAATAGTAGTACTCTACACCTTCTAATGTGTCCAACATTTGGTCGATGTATGGCAAAGGAATATGATCTTTCTTTGTAGCTTGGTTTAGCTACCTATAATTCATACACACCCTCCAACATGTTACTGTCCTTGTTGGAATCAACTCATTTTTGACAACCGTCACTCCTCCCTCTTTTTCGTACACATTGTACCAAACTTACCTATTTGCTATGAGAAATGTGGTATATCACACCAAGATCTAACCATTTTTTTGCTTCCTTTTTATTACTTCCTTCATTATTAGGTTAAGTCTTCTCTGATGCTCCACCGATTTAAAATCTTCATCTTCCAAATTGATTTTGTGCATACAAAAAGTTGGGCTACGCTACAAGAAAAACAACATCGGATAAAATGCAAAAATAACTATCATAAGCCTAGTATAACATTTATTGAAACATGCTCGTAGTCGATGTTATTGAAACTATTGAACCAATCATAATGTTTTTTGTATAAAATTATGCTTTGGATAGCGATATTTTAATGTCATGAAATTCTACCATAGCGATGGAAAAAATGCTATAGTTTTCATTTATTGCACTTCTTATAACTTTGAAATAATGCTATAAATTATATATATAACATAACATTTTAATCAATGCAAGTGTGCTAATATATCTCTCTCAAACATTTACCAAATATTAAAATATGAACTTTGCCCTAGCATACCATGAAACCTTGTCATGTTACCCTATTAGCATCTAATTGCTATTTATAGAGAAGACCCAAATAGGTCCTTTAAGCAAGCGATGTCCTCACTTGTATGCACCTTAGAAAAATGAATAGAAGGTCAACCCAATATAGAATTACTTAAACTTAAGAACGCATAACATTTGAAATCTAACGATTGAACAACCGAAAAAGAAGGTGCACATTCCTACAGTGGTTAGAGTATTGCTTTCATATGGCGGGCTGATCAAATGGAACTTCAAATTTAAGTATCTTTAACTCTTGAGTTCTTAATTGGACTTTCGAAAAATAAGCTGCACCTTCCTATCCTTCCTCGTTAAATTATAGAATCATTGGAAAAGTCATTTATTCACAATCAATGTCTAAAGATCTTATTTTAGTTTGTAAAACCAATAATTGTCGAAATGCACTATATAAAACATAAAAGGAAAAAAGCATAGTAGCTAATTTAAACTCGAAATAAATTTTACCATAAAATCCAAGAGACTAAGGCCACCTACTAGAAGATTTTTCCCATTACTTGTTCTTTGGCTTGTATGTTCAACTTTTGACAACTAGTGAGACAATTTTAACATGGTGAATCAAACTTCGTTAAAGACTTCAACTTTCCACATTAACTAAATAGTTTCATCTCTAATCATATATCCTTTAAAGACTTCAACTTCCTGGTGATCCAGTGCAGGTTGCTCATGACTTTTGCCTCTCCCAAGGTGCATCTGAGAATGACCTCTTTGGTCAGGCTCTTCCAGCTAGGACTGAATATGTCCAAGCCGCACTCAGTAAGCCTACTTCCAGCAAGTGCAACATTGGATGACCTTGTTGCTTTTTGATGTACTTCTCTTCTTTATTGCCATACATTTACCTTTGCATTTGCAGGCCTTCATGCATTTCGCCTCGACTTCCTGTCACCTTTCTGAGGACTTGCGTCACACCCGCTCTTCATTAAGATGCAGAGGTGTTGTGAAATATCAGTGAGCTTTGAGCAAAAAGATTTTAAAACTAAGAAGTCAGTTGGAGGAAAACAAATTAGTTCTAAGGTTAGCTATCTAGATGTGGTAGTTTTTCCCTAAACTTGCATCATAGAATCAGATATCTAAAAGGCTTGTAGATTGAAAGTTTGGAGGAGTTTAAGATGGATATTTTTTAAGAGCCTAAAAGTTGTAAAGAGGTGCATCCTATTTAAAAAAAATTTGAGTTTGTAAACAAGTTTAAGCACAATTAGGGTCTACTCAATAGTCTAGACTCGGCTATGGATTAAAATTCTAAAGGCAAAGGAGGAGTAACCCACCATTTTTGCACCATTGTTCAAGGTGGAGAATTGTTATAATTAGTGAGCAAATAATGCTTAGATTATAAATGTGTCTACATGCTTAGTCTTTTCTTAAAGTCACAAGTTGGTTCAAGTTACATCAAACATGTCTAAATGATTGTTCCTAAAAAACCAAGCTGCTAAAGAAAACACACAAGTGAAGTGTTTTACACGCTGGAAAATAGAATTTTGTTACGGCTACCTAAAATATATTCTAAATAAACAATAACAAATGAAGTTTTAACAAAGGCATGCAAGTGCAAAGAATTTTCAATTACTCCTAAACGGTCTAAACAACCTCAGAGCAGTTACCAAGATCTTAGCAAACTCGTCTATATAAGCATACATGTAGTTAACGTTTTAAGAAGATTGTTTCCTAGAAATTAATGTATGGAAGTGAGTGTATGCTTGTGAGAGTGTTTGAGAATCGTGGCTAAGTGAATTAAATACGGTGAAAGTGATTGATGTGTGCTTTGTATGAATGTGGAGATTGTAATGTAAGCAGAACATTCAAAGAGAAGCATGAATTAAAAGGGTTACCTCCTAGTGGATGTAGCCATTGATTGGCCGAAACACTCTAATCTTGTTTCTCTCTTCTCATTCTCAAGAATCAAATGCTTGGAATGGATAAAAAAATCACTTACATTCATTGAAGGAATTCTTAAAGAGAAAGAAAACAAAGCTTCAATCACTAGCATTCTTAAGCGGTACCTGCTGGATGAAGTGAATCGAATATGTTTATAAGATATAAACATATTTATTTTTTACTCTTACAAAATTGTCAGATAGATGTTCATTTCATACATATCATATGTGATTTGCATATCAAAATTACCTTTTTGAATATCCTATGTCTTGCAATATCAAAAAGTGACATAATCAGACACTATTGGGGCATGTTTGGCTATAGCGGAAGGGAAGGAAAGAGAAAGGGAAAGTAAGGGATAAAAGGAAGGAAAGAGAGAGTAAATTAGTGGTCGATGAGATGGAACCGTGCGGGCCAAACGGTGGGAAGGGATCTCTTGCCACCCCTTCCCTACCACTCCACACATGTCCTAGGTTTCTTACTATAAAGTGTATTTATCTAGCATGAGTTTTTTTTCTTCTCTTTTCTCTCTTTCATTTGATTGCATAGTAAGCAGTTTACTTGTGGAATGCATAGACTTGCAATGGCGAATCCAACAACCAAATCTCATCTAAATTTGGTATGATTCGAAAACGTAAAATACAATTACATACCCTGACTCACTAAACAACAAGACTTCCAACTAAGTAATCGTGAAGCATCATAATTCAAGACATATCTCAACATAGTTTGTAGTTGCTAGAGTTGTTGTTCCACATATGTAGTTCTATGCTGAGTTATTGGACTAAAGTTACTAGTTCAAAAAAAGACGTGCAACCTTGTGAGTGCTCTGTTTGGATGCTGAAAAAGAAAGTTACGGTTAAGTTCTCTAATCTGTAGCTTCTGGACCAAGGTGTACTAGTTCAGAGATGTTTCAGGCTGACGTTTCCCCTTGTGGGAAAAGTAAGAGCTCGTGGAAGTTGTATGCATCCATTAATTTTGCCAAGATTCAAAGGACCCCCTGAAGAGTATTTTACCAAGTTAGCTCAGAGTCAAAGGACTTTGTGAAGTGTATATTTGGATCTACAGTTTTGGCTGTTAAACTTGTCTGGTCTATGACACAGGTCATTGATCTCTAAGAGGTGCTGCCATTTCATGAAGTGGCACCCATGAGATTTGGGTTAGTGTACCCTTTGATCATATTGATTACTATTACATGACTTATATTATATTATGTGATATGTTGATTGGCCGTATACATGTTGATCCCCAAGCTAAGGAACCTTACTTTGTTTTGCAACTCATCATTTTCATTGTGGAATTCCCCCGGATATTCGAACCAGGATGCTAACCAGGCTGATGCGTTGATGGGGATTGTTGTACTAGATTCTAGGAAAAGTCCTAGCACGTTTTGGATTCCGCGTTTTTGGTTAAATGTTATTTACTCCTTATTTAAATATTTTTGGGATCCCACTAAATAACTATTTTCAATAAATAAGCATTGATTATTCTGTTATTGTTGGTTTTATAGCTGATTTTTCATGCATGGGGTGAAGTAAGACCTATAGTTTTATCCTTGAAAACTAGGGTCCTTACGCCAAGACTTCAACAAAGGATGGTTTAAGGCATCTAAACCATGGGAAGGAGACTAGTTTACATACGAGACATTCACTTTTATAAAGTGGTTGGAAAAGACTCAATGGGACTTAAATTTCAAAGACAACAGTGAGGTTCATTTAAATTTTTGCTAAGCATGTTCCTAAGCTAAACAGGATTTTAGTCTCTTTAGAATTTTTGGATAAGAGGGATGTTCCAATGCTGGTAAGCTTGGAAGGATTCAAAGTCTTGGAAAAAAAAAGACATATCCTAGCAGAGAAAAGTACACTTAAGTTTTTTTTGTTAGGAAGCACTTACTTGGTTCTAAAAACGCCAAAGCGAATTAAGTTTCAAAAGTCTGAAAGACTAAGTATCATTTCCAAAGAGACTTTCTTACTAAAATGATAAAGGTTTTCAAGAATGAAAAGAGCAATGGTTTAATCAAAGTATGGATATTAAGATGTAGAGGCGTTGAGAAATATAGGTGAGCTTAGAGCAAGAGGATTCTAAAACTAGTAAGTCACTTGGAAGACAACAAATTGGTTCTAAGGTAGAGCTATCTTGATGTGATAGTTTTTCCCTTAAAAAACATCATAGAATTTAATATGTAAAAGTCTTGTGGAATGGAAAGGCTTTGAGAAGCTTATGGAAGATAGAAAGACGTTTTTTAAGAGCCTTAAAGTTGCAACGAGGTACTACAAACCATAAATGAAATTGATTTGTGGGAAAAATTAGTTTATTTTATTTAAGCAAGTTTTAGTTTGTAACAAGTTGTTACCCTAAAGGGGAGTATCTATTAAGCACAACTCGGGCCTACTCAATAGTATAGACTCGGCTATGGATTAAAACCCTAAAGGAAAAGGAGGAGTAACCCAACATTTTTGCACCATTGTTCGTGGTGGAGAATTGTTAAAATTAGTGAACAAATACTGTTAAAGTCATAAATGTGTCTACGTGCTTAGTTTTTTCTTAAAGTACACAGGTTGGTTCAAGTTAAATCAAACATGTCTAAATGGTTGATTCTAAATAATCAAGCAGCTCAGTTAACACAAGTGAAATTGTTTACAAACAGTCATGGTTACAAGCTAGAAAAAATAATTCTTTTGTGCTTATCTAAAAGGGATTCTGAATAGACAATAACCAATCAAGCAGTATCAAACACTCTAGTATTCATCTTCATAAGTAACTAACAACTCTCACCAAGTTCAAGTTTGAACAAATGCAAGTGCAAAGAACGTTGAAACAAAAGGCAATTTTCAACTACTCTAAACAGTCTAAACAACCTCGAAGCAGTTACCAAGATCTAAGCAAACTCAAGTCTATACAAGCATACATGCAATTATCATTTTAAGAAGATTGTATTCATATAAATCAATATATGGAAGTGGGTGTATGCTTGTGATAGTGTTTGAGAATTGTGCTGAAGTTAATTGAATACTTGTGAGAGTGATTGATGTGTGCTTTGTATGAATGTGGAGATTGTATTGTAAACAAAATATTCAAAGAGAAGCATGAATCAAAAAGGTTACCTCATAGTGGACGTAGGCTGATCAATTGGCCAAATCACTCTAATCTTGGAGTTTTCTCTTCTTATCCTCAATCTTACTAACTATTTGCTTTTATTTTTTATTTTCTGCTCGCTCCTCGAATGTGTTCCTACAATAAAACGTAAGAAAGAGAGTCAGTAAGTAACAATATAATAAAATAATCAAGGAAAAATCAAATGCTCGGAATTGATAAAGAATCACTTACATCAGTCGGAGGAATTCTTAAGGACAAAGAAAACAAAGCTTCGATCAATAGCATTTTAAAGCGGTACCTGCTGGATGAAGTGAATCGAATATGTTTATAAGATATAAACATATTTATTTTTTACCCTTAAAAAATAGCATCCTATGTGATTTGCAAATTATTACCTCTTTGCATATCCTATGTCCTGCAATATCAAAAAGTGACATAATCAAACACTATTTGGGCATGTTTGGCAAAGGCGGAAAGGGAAGGGAAGAGAAAAGAAGGGATAAAAGGAAGGAAAGTGAGAGTAAATTAGTAATTGATGAGATGGAACCGTGCGGGCCAAACGGTGGGAAGGTATCCCTTCCCATGCCTTCCCACCACTCCACACATGTCCTTGGTTTCTTTATCTGGCATGAGTTTTCTTTTCTTTTCTTTGTTACATTTGATTGTATAGTAAAGCAGCTGGGTTTACTAGTTGAATCCAGAGACTTGCAATAGTGATTCCAGCAATCAAATCTCCAATAAATGTAGTTTGATTGTAATTCCTTCCCCATTCAAATATTTGAAAGATAGCCTGAATTCCAAAGACCAACTTTCTGTACTTGGATTGATCCTTGAACGTTCGGAGAGGATCATCTGCAAAGAAAGTCTCTTTCATTGTGGTTATAAATTCTTAGAAGGGAACTCCTACTTTGTGAATGAACTGAGTTTTGTTGGGTGAAGATGATAGACTTCTCATGTCCACCTCCTTTTTTTCAAGTTCTATGTCATTAGAATGACCCCTTGAATCCATTGAAAACTAGTACCATGAATGAACTTAGTATAGTTGCGTGAAGACGATCTACTATGATGGACAAAAAACAATGGAAGAGTTAAGTTTTATACTAGATGTAAAACAGTTTAAGAAAAAATAGGTAGCACTTTTTCTCATTGATCTAAGGTGTATATATACACAATTACAAGCCTAACGGACGATTTATAATGGGCCTTATTAATCTAGATACAATCTTAATTAATCTAAATACAATCCTATAATTTATTCTAACACTCCCCCTCAAGTTGGAGCAAATATGTTTAAAATGTCCAAC
>JBBMEG010078225.1:0-10633 GCA_037832605.1 Cyclanthera cordifolia | reverse complement strand
ATTACGTTTTTGATCTTTAAATTTGAATTCTATTTTTAGTTTGATTTTTTGTTTAAAAAATTAACATTTTTACTTCTGTCTTTGTATTTCAAAATTGAATATCTTTATCCATTTATCCATGATATTTCAATAATATTCATTTTTGGTTTGGAGTAAAATTTTACTTTGGTTCTTATGTTTCAAAATTGAACACTTGTGTCTCACATTTCAACAATGCTTACTTTTATTTTTGTTTTTGTGTTTTTTAGTTGACTTTATACTTATTTTCTTTTAAAAAACAAAATTCAAAGTTGAAATTCCAATAATTATTTTATCAATATATTAATATTTATAATTAGTCAAAACTACACTATGTAACTACTTTTGTTATTTCATTAACTAAAATTAAGTATTATTGAAATTCAAGGTGTTGTAAGCTAAAATATATCGAAAGACTCGGAAGAGGCTGGGACCCACACGAACGGCAAACAAGCCAACGCCGGCCCCCCGGGGGTTGGCCAAATGGAGGCCTCGACCTCCAGGGGGTCGGCCACACAAGCGCCAACCCCCCAGAGGTCGGCCAACACCATTACCGACCCCCCGGGAGTCGGCCACGACGGCGCCGACCCCCCGGGGGTTGGCCAACACCATTGTCGACCCCTCGAGAGTCGGCCACGTCTTTGCTGACCCCCCGAGGGTCGGCCTCCCCATTTTCGACCCACTGAGAGTCGGCCTCGCCACTACCTACCCCTCGGAGGTCGGCCAAATGGAGGCCATAACCCCCCCGAGGGTCGGCCGAGTCCATACTGACCCCCCTGGGGGTCGGCCAAGCAAGTCTGACACCTTTGGGGGTCGGTGAAGGAAGGCCAGGACCCCTGAGGTCGGCCCTTGCAGCCTCACCTTCCTCGGGTCCAGCACAAGTAGGTCAGTCCGAGTGGGATGATCATGGAGGTCAGGACTCCCCCAGAGTAGGCCAAGCCCAAGTAACGTATGGAGGCGCTGCACCTCGTAGCGTCCCCAGTTACAACGAGTAGGCCAACCCGAGTGGGTTGGTCGTGGAGGTTAGGACTCTCATGTGGACGAGTCGACCAAGTCCAAGTAACGTTTAGAGGCGTCGCACCCCGTGACGTCCCCCGTTACAACGAGTAGGTCAGCCTGAGTGGATTGGTCGTGGAGGTCAGGACTCTCCCCCAAGAGTCGACCGAGTTCAAGAAACGCAGGCGGACACTACACCCCGTGGCGTCCCCGGTTATAACGAGTAGGTTAAATCGAGTGGGTTGGTCGTAGAGGTGAGGACCTGTAAGGATTGATCGAGTCCAAAGCCGACCTCTAGGAAGGACGGTCGAGTAGGCTAACCCAGGTGGATTAGTCGTGGAAGTTAGGACTTTCCTGTGGATAAGTCGACTAAGTCCAAAGTAGCGCTAATGGACGCTGCACACCCGTGGCGTCCTAGAACTACAACGAGAAGGCTGCACCCCTAAGGGGTCGGCCATGGAGGTGACGACCTGCCAAGGTTGATCGAGTCCTAGTAACTCCGGAGTCAAGGTAGTTACAGCCCCAAAGGGTAACGATCAAGAGTTACGACGGTATTAATACCCGGATTGATGACGAACGTTTCTAAACGACCAGCCATTAAGTCGCTCATTAGTGAGTTGCGGCGGTTATAAGAGTCATGTCAATCTTCATTCCGACGGATCCTAAGTTAAGTACTCTTACGTTATTCCTAAAGTCTTATACTATTCTCCTAAATTTCGTTTCTAACATAGGCATCAGAGGCCTTGTGGCTCACACCACACCGGTGTGTCCTAATTTTGCTTTTTTTTCAAGCCTTTTCGTCCTCAGCAAAACATCATTACTGTGGATATCCGTTGACCATTTTCGACATCAACAGTTGGGGCCGTATTGGGGACGAGATAGTGTTCTACCTAAAACGCTAAAAATTTCCAATCCATTTTTCTTCAAAAATATCGAATGTTGAAAACGATCACCACCACAATGTCGATGGAGAATTAGACATCGAGCACGCTTCGAGAAGGATTGCCTCCAGAGGGTGCGGTAGCCAGACAGGAGCTAGAGCGTGCGGATCCAAAGTTTACAACTTTAGAGGAACGAGTGCAAGGAATGGCGGAGAGTTTGAGTCGCCTGATGGAGTTGCTCCGACAACCACCTCCGGCTCAGACAGCTGATGTTGGGAAGCAACAGGCGCCGCAAGAGGCGGTGCAGTGACAGCTGACCAAGAAAAAGGTCGCGGCGAAAAAACAGCTCCGTTGGTCCGGGACTCTACTTAAGGGAAAGCCCCAGCCACGGAGGGGCCGAAAAGGGCGTATTCCGGGCACCAAAGACCGGTCGAACGACTTCGACTTGGAGGTAGTGATCGGAGGAAGGAACATTCGGTCCACTAGAGGATCGAATCTAAAACAACAGAGTATTTGCGAACGCAGTTAGTCCGAAGTAGCCAGCCAAGGAGTACCACGCGAGAGTCATCCACCCGATATCCCGTAAAAACTCCAGGTGCCAGTACGACGGGATCAGACTTGGGAGCGGCTCTCAAGGAGGTGTTTAACTAACGCCATAGAGAGGCGGGGGGTGATGGAGCCGAGGCACAACCTTTGCTGGCCCAACTTCGTCTCTTCCAAGACCAGTTGGGGAACTTGAAGAAGGCGGACCAAGACGGACTGGACCTGGATAGCTTGGTCGACCAGGTCGACCCTTCCTTCACCGACAAGATCATGGAGGAGTCCGCCCCGACGAAATTCAAGCTCCCTGCAATCAAGGAATATGATGGATATACGGATCCTGTAGAATATTTGGATTCCTATCGGGCATGGATTGAGCTCTAGGGAGTCCGAGACGCGATCAAATGTCGAGCGTTCTCATTCACGCTCGCGGGACCAGCTCGAAGATGGTTCAGGCAGCTAAAGCGTAAGTCCGTTGCCTTCTTTAGAGAGCTGGCCAGAGCTTTCGTCACCCAATTCTTGGGAGGGCGAGATCAGAAAAAACTGGTCACCATCTGTTAACCGTGAGGAAAAGAAGTCATGAGACTCTTAGGGAGTACATTGCCCGCTTGAACAACGAGGCGTTACAAATTGAAAGGTACTCCCGACAGCATGGCTCTCGCAGTAGTCGTGGCCAAACTCAGGGATGAAAAGTTCGTGTGATCGCTGGAAAAAAATGCTCAACTCACGTATGTCGAGCTCTTAACTTGAGCGCAAAAATACATGAGTGTGGGGGAACTAGTCTACTCTCGAGGAGGCACCGAAGGAAAACGCTCAATTCCAGAGCGTGAGAAGTCACTCAGCCATCACGAGGTTTACTACAAGGAGTCGCGAAAGCGAAGGGCGGAAGAGCGCTAGTGAAAAAAGAGAAGACCAAACGACGAGGGGTACCCCCTAGCCGGTTCGAGAAGTACACTCCAACGGCGGTTCCCATCGAACATATCTTGATGGAGATTCAAGATAAGGAGAAGCTGAAATGGTCAAGCCGGATTAAGGCAGGATCCAAGAAAAGAAATAAGGGCAAGTATTGCCTATTTCACAGGGATCACGGCCATGCTACTTCGAACTGCTATGACTTGAAAGAATTCATAGAGTCCCTTATTCGTAGGGGGCGATTGGACATGTACGTAGACGAGGGTGGGAAGGCGACAGAGTCCCCTAGCAAGAAAAATGGAGGGACAAGTCACCACCGCCGCTGGAGATCAGAACAATCATCGGAGGACCGGCTGGAGGAAAGTCCAATCGGAGATGAAAGGACAAAGTGAGGTAGGTCAGAGGCGCCCTAAGGGGCGAAGAAGTGTGCATAATGGAAGTAGTGGACGAGCAACTGGGCTTCACTACTGCTGAGGCTGCATTCACTGCACCAGCCGCACAATGACGCCTTAGAAGTGTCCTTGACCATATTCAACATCCGCGTCAGAAAGATCCTCATTGATGGAGGCAGTTTGGCGGATGTGCTGTCGTTGAAAGCTTTTCAGGCCATAAAGTTAAGAAGGGAAAGGCTCAGGCCGAGCTCAACACCCCTAGTCGGGTTTGGCGGGAGCACCTTGATTCCTGAAGGATCAGTTGAACTCCCAGTGACCTTCAGTGAAGGAGACAATGTCGTCCTGCACTTCATCAATTTCTTAGTGGTCAATTACAACTCCGCCTACAATGCAATACTGGAAATACCCACGATTCATGGACTGAGGGCGGTGGCGTCAACTTACCACCAGGTGATGAAGTTCCCTACCCCTATGGGGATGGGGCAGGTCAGAGAAGTTCAGATGTCCTTGAGGGAATGCTACCACACAGCCTTACGGTGCGTGGTAAAAAGTCCCTGAAGTAAGACAACATCCCTGCCAAGCTGCTGCACGGAAGTTCAGGTGTCCATGATTGGAGCACTTAAACACTTGAAAAAGTACTTTCGGTAGATTGTATGTCAAGTTGTAAATGAATAAAAAGTATTGTTTTTCTCATTCTATCTATCTTAATTTAAGTATATTGATTCTATTTTCATAAACTTAAATTAGGGGTATACAAGATATAATAGAGGAAAAAGACTTGTATTTCATTCCAAATAAAAAGTTCATGGGTTACAACCTAGAGGAAAGAGTAAAGACTGCAAAGTAAAATTGAAAGCAAGGTAAAAGTCATCAAGGCCCTCTAGAGCTGCGCCTGCTGAAAGATGGTCGGGTAGGTCCGATTGGGGAAGGTACTGTCCTAGCTGGAAGAGCCTGACTTCTGTCGGGCACGCGATGGGGGATCACTTGGAAGTCTAGACTCGAAGGCTGGCAGGGAAGGGTCGACGACTCTTTCCACAGTGCTAGAACAAAGAAACCAAAAGAGAGGAAGGATGTTGCCATAACTAACTCCCTCTTGGATTCGGTCTAGTGCCCAGCCGATGGCAGCCTCGCCAGCGTTGTTTTCCAAAATTACTAATGCAAGAGAACCTTTCACATGGTTAGCCAGATAAGCAGCATTCTTCAGCTTCCCTTCAGCAGAAGCCAACTCTCGCCGAAGGCAGGCAATTGTGGAAAAGTCATTTTCGCGCGCACTGGCAGCTAGACTCCGGGCCATTTCGATGGAAGTACGAGAGTCGGTTAAGGTAACCTCGGTGACTCGCTGAGCTTCTTGAGCCTGTGCTAGTTCCAACTTAAGCTTGTCAGTACTAGTAGACAAGGAAGTGCGGGCGTGACGTAAGTCTTCAAAGAGGTGACGAGAAGCTGAAGCAAAATGCATGAATGCTTGCAAAAAGAAACTAAAGTAACAAATTAGCATGTGTACTCAACCCAACGTATAGCTGTAAAAGATAGGGTCGACATACCTCATGCATCAGATGAGTCCCTTCTTTCAGGACCTGAGAGGCATCTCCTAGGGGAAAGGTAGCTGAAGAAGACCTCACTTCACTACACAAGTTGGAGGCCAAAGTTTTTTCCTCCTGCGGGTCCAAAGTAGGATAGTGCGGTCCTGACAAAAGATATGAGTCAAATCCAGGGGGAAGGCTGTGTACAGGCGTCTGAGGCCTGCACGAGCTGGTCCGAATCGGAGAAGGGACATGGTCAAATCCGAGGCTGGGTCCGTCGAACTCCGGGTCTGGCCCAACATCCAAGTCCTCTAGGACTTCAGGAAAAGGAAGATCTCCATCGTCACTAGGTGGAAGGAAGCAGCCCTCTGAAGTAAGGTCCACCGTGTCGTCGGTTGGAGGCCTAGTAGGGGGCGAGATGTTTGACGCGTCACTGCATCAAAGGCGCGCCTTAGCGAAGGCTCGTAGTCCATGGTGACTGAACACGGTAAAAGGCATTAACTTAGATTTCCAGTAATCAAAGCATGCTAAGTTAGAGGAAAAAGTAAGTTGTATACCTGGAGTGGTTCCCTCGTGCGGGACGGGTGAATATGAGTTAAAATCAGCTGGCACTGCCGAGTCTAGAAGGAGATTGTAAAGTGCCAACGAGTTCGTGGTCAGGTACTGCACGCTGTGGGTGACCTCCTCGGGGTAGGTCATGATGATCTCGTAAAACATCATTACCCGGGAGCGAGGATTTAGCTTCATGTGCACTGTAAACAAAAATGTTAGTACGGTGCCAAAAGATAGATAAGCCAAGGCGAAAGTAAGCATACAGTATGTCCCAAAGGCAGTGAGAATTGCTAGCGAAGCTTCGGCCACTAAGGCCGCCCAAGGTCCTCCAGCGAAGAACTAGGCTCTTTCCACCCCTTCTGAAAATTGGGGCACGCCACTAAAGGAGAAAGCTTGCTTCTAAGGGTTAGGTAGCAGCCCAGAGTGACGTCAGGATGCTGGCAGAAGCAAGAAAGCGAAAGAAGGTCTCTGGCGTTGAAGAGACCCTCGAAGCCGGTGTGTACCCAAAGGTTGTGAACACTGAAGAAGACATTCCAGGCATTGGGAGCCAGTTTCTCTGGAGCCAGCCCGACCATACCCAAGAACTCTTGAAGAGACGGTATAATGGGAAGCCGAACTCCTCTGTTGAACATGGTGGTGTAAAGGGCGGCTACCTCGCCCGGAGGAGGATGTGCGTATATCTCTGAAGCCAAGTGAAGGCGAAGGGTGATCTCGGCAGGAATAAGGAATTGGGTCCTAAGGTGATCTAAGTCCTCCTGAGTTAAAATGGACGTAGCCATTTCAGATCCCGACCCCATCGCTAGGGCTCTCCGCCGAGTTCTCTTAAGTGAGGAGGGAGCCCGAAGGTGCACGGATTCGGTCTCGTAGTCAGACGAAGGGTCTATGGCGGCCAAAGTAATGAGTAGTCTGCAAGCAAAGAAGTTAGGAAAAAGGCAAGTCTCTTACTAAGAGAGCCTAAAGTACCCTACGAAATTTGACAAACGGTGAAAAAGGCAAGACTTTTTATAAAAGTGCCTAAGTAACCTAAAAGTTTCAAAAAAGCAGTGAAAAAGGCGAGAGTTTTATAAAAAGTGTCTAAGTAGTTTAAAAGTTTCAAGAAATGGTGAAACAGGCAAGACTTTTATAAAAGTGCCTAAGTAACCTACTACATTCAACAAGCGATTGGGCGTGCGAGACTTTTATAAAAAGTGTTTAAGTAGCCTAAAATTTTTGAAAGGAAGTTAAACGGGCAAAACTTTTATAAAAAGTGCCTAATTAGTCTACAAATTCGGAAAAGTACTCTAATAGGCGAGTCTTTGAAAAAAGAGCCTAAATAATCCTAAAAATTCGTGCATACATGCGTAACGGGCAAAAATCGAAAAAAGTGCCTAAGTAAAGGTGGAATTTTCGGAAATATGCCTAGCCGATAGCATGAAGTCAAAAAAAAGGAGAGTACGTATCGAAAAAGTAAGGCGCGATAGATGCTTTCCAAAAATCAAAAATGCAAAGCAAGTCTCCCCACACTTTGAAAAAATCGAAAATCCTAGTCTTTAAGAGGCAATTTCTGGCCAAAGTAGGGTGAAAGGATCTAGTTTTGGAAGGGTGTTTTTATGGAAAAGTTAGCTTATGGAAAATCTCTAAAGAATAAATATTTTCCTAAAAAGAGAGGTGATTTTTTATTGAATAAAAATATTATCTTGGAAAAGATATTCTTAGAAATAAGAATATGGCCATTTTTAATATAATTATTCTTAGAATGAATATTTCCATAAACTTAAAACTTTATTTGTTTGAATATTATTTAGGAAAAAATTATTCTTGAAAAAGAATATGGCCTAAGTGATTTTCAAGGAAATGCTTCCGTAGGGTATAAAAGATAACCTTTTAGCATCCCGAAACTTCGAAAAAGAAGCAAGTTCCTACTCTTCACAGTCCGACAAGCTCGAAAATAAAGAGTGGGGGGAATGTTGTAAGCTAAAATATCTCAAAAGACTCGGAAGAGGTTGGGACCCACACGAACGGCAAATAAGCCAACGCTGGCCCCCCGGAGTTTGCCCTTGCAGCCTCACCCTCCTCGGGTCTGGCAACGAGTAGGTCAGTCCGAATGAGTTGATCATGGAGGTCATGACTCCCCTAGAGTCGACCAAGCCCAAGTAACGTATGGCGGCACTGCACCTTGTAGTGTCCCTAGTTACAACGAGTAGGCCAACCCGAGTGGGTTGGTCGTGGAGGTTAGAACTCTCCTGTAGACGAGTCGACCGAGTCCAAGTAACGCAGGCGGACGCTGCACCCCGTGGTGTCCTTGGTTACAAGGAGTAGGTCAACGAGAGTGGGTTGGTCGTGGAGGTGAGGACCCATAAAGGTTGACCGAGTCCAAAGCCGACCTCTAGGAAGGACGGTCGAGTAGGCTAGCCCAGGTGGGTTAGTCGTGGAGGTTAGGACTTTCCTGTGGATAAGTCAACCAAGTCTAAAGTAGCGCTAAGGGATGCTGCACACCCGTGGCGTCCTAGCACTACAACGAGAAGGCTGCACCCCTAAGGTGTCGCCCATGGAGGTAAGGACCTGCCAAGGTTGACCTAGTCCAAGTAACTCTGGAGTCAAGGCCGTTACATCCCCCTCCCCCAAGGGGTAACGGTCAGGAGTTACGCCGGTATTAATACCCGGCTTGATGACGGACATTTCTAAACGACCAGCCATTAAGTCGCCCATTAATGAGCTGTAGCGGTTATAAAACCGATTGCTATAAGAGTCATGTCAATCTTCATTCCGACGGATTCTAAGCTAAGTACTCTTACGCTATTCCTAAAGTCTTATACTATTCTCCTAAATTTCGTGTTTGACTTAGGCATCAGAGACCCTATGGCTCACACCACACCGGTGTGTCCTAATTTCGCTTTTTTGCAAGCTTTTTCATCCTCAGCTAAACAAATCATTCTTGTGGATATCTGTTGACCATTTTTTGGCACCAACACAAGGTTTTTTTTTTTTTTTTTTTTTGAAACATAGAGATAAAATAGAAATTGAACTCTAAATCTAAGGACTAATAATATATTTTTTTCAATTGATTTTATCAAATTTTGTACTACAAAATAAAGAAAAAGAGAAAGCATTTTATTAATTTTATTTGATAAAAAATATATATATAAAAGTTTGAAAGGAACTGAAAAGTTATTTTCTTTTACCGTATGATTTTTTTTTAGTTATTATCATCATGATAAGTTGATAGTAGGTAGATTAAATGATTATCAACCACTCGGTTGATATTTTATTTATTATTATTATTATTTTAATTAGGTAAAAAATATGTTTTTTATTTTTAAGTTTGTGGTCTAATTTATATTTGACCTATATGTTCCAAAATGTAATAATTTTATCCATGATATTTCAATAAAGTTCAATTTTAGTCATTAAGATAACAAAATCTTTAGTGTTGATGCCGAAAAATGGTCAGTTGAATCAACGGTAAATATTTGTTTACCAAGGACGAAATTGCCTGCAAAACAACAAAAATTAGGCACACCAATGTGGTGTGAGCCATAAGGCCTTCGTTGCCTAAGTTAGTAATATATTTTCAGTGTACTTTAGAGAGAGGGCTTTAGAACTTATAGCAGCTTAAAAAGAGTTGTTAGCGCAGTTCAGCTTGGTTTCAAATGGAGAATGACTTGACATTTTATAGAAGTCGAATTTGTAACTGTTGCAGCTCATTTAATGACGGCTTAATAGTCAACCATTTGTAACATAAGCCATTAAACCAGGAATGAATACCAGCGTAACCCCTGACCGTTGCACCCCTTGTCTCAGAGGTTACTTGAACTCGATCAACCCTTGCGGGTCCTCACCTCCATGGCCGACCCCTTAAGGTTGTGGGCCTTCTTGATGTAACTCCAGGACGTTACCCCTTAAGAGTGCAACGACCTAGGATGTTACTTGGACTCGGTCGGCTCTTAGGGGAGTCCTGACCTCCATGACTTTCCCCCTTAGGGGTTTACCTTCGAAGTCCCCTCATAAATTGGCTTTGGACTCGGTTAACCTTAACCTTCATGGCTTGCCCCCCCCTCCTTAGGGAATGTTCACCTTCAGCGTAACTTCTGACCGTTATCAGAGGATCTAGTTGTCACTTAGACACGATCGACTCTTAGTGGAGTCCTGACCTCCATGGCTTTCCCCGCTTAGGGAGGTGTTCACATTCGAGCATTTCCTAAGGGATCGACTTTGGACTCAGTCAACCTTGACCTCCATGGCTTGCCCTCTAATAGGGGGTGTTCACCTTCGACGTAACTCATGCACGTTATCGACGGATCCAGTCGTCACTTGTACTCGATCGACTCTTAGGGGAGTCCCAACGTCCATGACTTTTCCGCCTTAGAAGAGTGTTCACCTTCGACCGACCCATCAAGGATTAGCTTTGGACTCGGTCAATCCTAGCCTCTAATATGGCTTGCCCCCTTTGGGGATGAACATCTTCGACATAACTCCTGGCCGTTATTGGCGGATCCAGTCGTCACTTGGACTCGGTCGACTCATATGAGAGTCCTAACCTCCTCGGATTCTCCCTTAGCAGGTGTTCGACTTCTTTAGCTGACTCTTGGAGGGTCAAAGCCTCCCTTGCTGACCCCGGGGAGGGGGGCGAATTGGCTTGGCCGGCCTCTAGGGGGTCAAAACCGCAAGGTCGACCCTAGGGGGATCAAGGCTTCCCTTGGCTGACCTCTAAGAGGGTCGGGTTGGCTTAGCCAACCCTTAGGAAGGTCAAGGCCTCCCTTGGCCGGGGGGGGGGGGGGGGGGTTGGGGCGAACGGCTTGGCCACACCTTGGGGGTTTTGGCCTTTTCCAAGTATTTCCAAAAA
>JBBMEG010078214.1:0-12075 GCA_037832605.1 Cyclanthera cordifolia | reverse complement strand
GTGTTTCATTTTCCCCTTTCATGTAACCAATTGGCCAAAGCATGATTTGTTTATTTCTTCCTTTTCTCTTGTGAAACTAACAAGGAAAAATTAGATATGAATGCAAATCTTCTTAAGAACAAGTTTTCAATTATTGAGTTATGCAACTTACAAACCAAATAAATCATACATATACAGTTTGGGTCGATGTCGTTATATTATTTGATATAAAATTACTTGAATCAAATAATATTTCATCATGGCACTACCGAAAAATCGAACCACTGATAGAGTAGATACTAATTTATCATTATTGCATCCTTTGTCTCCAAATTTTATTTTTAGATTATCAAGAAATTTCACAGTGGTTTATTTAGTTAAATGATTTTTTTTTTATTTCTAAGTTATTTTATCTCTCTTTCATCTTTCATCATTTTTCTTCCCCCGAGTTTATCTCTCTTTAATTCACTTTTTTTTCTTTTTATTGGTCTTATATTTATGAACTTTGAAGACAAAAAGTGACTAGAAAAATAGTCATTGGTTTTTCATGTTGAACAATTTGATCGGATGAAATGGAGAGAGAATGAAAGAGAGAGAGAAAAAAATGAGAGGCCGATTGAAGAGAAATAAAACTCGTAAGAAGAGCAATTATAAGAATTGAGACTTGGGCTCGAGAGGTGTGCTCCGTCAAGATTCTAGGTTCGAAACGTAACAATAATTTGTAATCTCCACCTCTTTCAGCATAATTTCGACAGACATAATTACCCGGATATAGTGTAAAATAAATTTATATGTTCAAAGTTGAATGACTAAAAGTTGAATGACTAAAATTAAAAGTAATGTTGAGAGATCAAAATTGAACGAACTATAATAAATTTATATTTTATCCAAAACAAATGTAAAAGCATTGAAATATATTATGATATGTTATAAATTCAAAGCCAAGAATCATGTGTTCTAAAACTTTGATATAGCTTCTTCCATAAACATACTTTTGCACAAAAGAAAACACCTTTTTCTTTTCTATTCCTTCTTTTCCATCTTTTTCAAATCAAAGCGCCCCACTTTGTTGACTCTTCTTTTTACAATAAATTAAATTTGTGATTCCAATTATCTCCTCCACAACAAACGCAACACTTCAGTGCTATCCGTATATGTTCAAAGATCATGAGATCTCGATTAATGCAACAGTTCAGTGCTATTAATATATGTTCAAAGATCAAAGATCATGAGATCTCGATTAATGCAACAGTTCAGTGCTATCAATATATGTTCAAAGATCACCAGATCACGATTTGAATTTCTATTTTAATTTTTGTGTAATTTCATAAAATAATAAATAAATAAATAAATAACCAAGTCAAGCCAAAATTTCCTGGTTTCTAATTGTGGGTTTCTAAGACAAATCTATCTTTGGAATCCCAAATTTCTGATTATAGAAATCAAATTACTCAAAATCCAATGACTCTGTCCATTCAATTTCCCCCATTTGTATAATCCAACTTTTTTTATTTTCTTACATTGAAAATAAAGATTGGTGGAAGATATTAACTTCTTTCATTTTTATTTTAATTATAATTTTTTTTAATATTTTTAAATTTTCATATTTTTTTTTCAATAAATTTTTACTTAGCTTGACATTGAAGTCATCCATTTAATTTTATTGGATCAATTTTTGTATATTTGTAGACCCTTTTTTTATTATTATTCACAAAAAACTCTATGTTTGTATGGCTAAGATTTTATCTTGATCCTGTTTTTTTTTTTTTTTTTCCATTTTACTCTACCTGCTTTTTAATTTTTTTTTACTTCTTTAAACTTTTATTTCGTTTTTCTTGTATTAAAATGAATATTATTATTTAATTAAATCCAATTTATTTTCAAAATTATTGAAAATAATATAGATTTCTAAATTCAATTGAAACCCAATTTAAAATAAAAGAATAAAATAATATTTTATCTTGTTAATTTGTTTACTAAATGATGAGAAAAAGATAACAACCAACAAATCTAAATCTCATAATTATTATAATTATTAACAAATAAAATAGATTAAATAAACCTAATCAATCAACTCCCACACTTTTTTTTTAATATTTGCAATAATGTTTCTTCGTTTATAAATAATTTCTTTGTAAACTACGTCGTTTAGTGAGTCTAATCCCTTTCGGACAAAATTTCCGATAAATTTCATAATTTAATAAATTTAAAAATATTTAAATGGAGTCTTCTTCTATCTCTCACTTCCTCGCACTTGCAGGTCACTCGTAGAGAGAGAAAAAGAGTTTTAGAGAGAGAAACACTCACAGAGAGAGATTTCTTGTAAAGAACAATAGAGTGGTTAGAGCCAAACGAATCAAAGCAGTTGAGTTTCTGTTGGCTGGGATAAGATCAATATCCTTTTCGGATTTCAATTTTCCTCTACATGTTCATCATTGGCTCCGCCACCGTCTACGCCGGTGCCGGTGCCGGATTCAAATTCCGGGAAATTTTTACGCCTGTTGTCAACGATTTCTTGCCGGAGATTGATGTGTTTCTTGTCCTATATCACTCATCTAGTACTTGATCAAAGCTAATGGCGAACTTTAATTTCAGAAATTCTTATATTTAAAACCCTAGTTTGGCGGGAAGGCATTCTGCTGAGTGATGAAAGCTCTGCGGAGAACTCAAACTTCTTCTTCATCCAATTCTTCTTCTCCTTCCTCGTCCTGGGTTCACTTGCGTTCCGTTTTAGTGGTTGTCAGTTTGTCCTCACCATCTTCAAGCTCTTCCTCTGATCGGTGAGTAACTTTTTTTACTAAACTTTAATTAGGGTTCAGCTTTTGGTTCACGATTTAGATCTCGATCTTAAACTATATCTTCTGCTTTTTACGGTCAATTTTAGTCTGGTTAAGGTCTGTTGAAGATCCGTGTGCTCTTTTATCTCCCACTGATCTTTTCTTGGGTTGATCTTTTTTCAATATGTTTTAGATATTCGTTGATTGTTGAATTTTGATGGTTGTGAGTGCAGCTTTTTATCATTGGTTTTGAGGTGGGGTTTTGGCTAATTATGGCTTCTTGTTACAAAACTATTTTTAGGGTCTTGATCAGGCAGAAATATGGGTGATTATTTTGAATAGGTTTGTACTGATTTTGTATGAATCAAGTGGATAACGTTTTCCTTTTCGAAATTGAAGGGTATTTTCTTCTTTTTTTCCTCCCCTCTTTTGATTCGGCTTTGTCAAGAATTCAACTATTTTATGTTTTCTTTCGAAACCTATGGAATGGAATGTCTTCCTGAAGGGATATAAACATGTTAGACACAGGATTGACTTTACCTTGTAAACGAGGTTAGGGTGTTGGAAATCCTGCACCTGCTTTAGGAGTCCGTAAGTTGTTGTGATCCTGATTTCATTCATCTAATTGGGAGATTTGTAACCATCATCGTGCATTGTTGTTTAAAATTTTCATTTCAAATTTAAGGAAAGTGGAATGTCTCAACCGTATAACTCAGAATGGGAATAGTTATCTCAAGTTTTATGTTGTGGCAGTGTTTTGTTTAACAATGACCTGGGAAGTGGAATCCTTCCAACTTTTCTGTGCAAATATAATCAGATTGCTTCCATTCTCTTGCCCTGGTGGATGGAATGCAGTTACTTTGATCATAGACATAAATAACTGAAGTGATGGAGTGATTACTTAATTTGATGTTACTTGCTACAGTTTGTTTTAATTTGTTTCAGTAGTTATTGCCTTCACGTATTTTCTTGTATCCTGATAGATGCTGATCATTTCAACATGTAATAGCTTAATCTTTCATCATTGATAACTTGCAACTTCAAGAAAATTAAACCTGCTAGGCATTGGAATGTTGATTCTTGTTTAAAGCTTTAGTTGTATAACTTGTGTAGCTTTCTGGCCGTTTGTCCCATGAGAATAATTGGTGTGTATAAGCAAACCCAAACACTTCACGGATATAAAAAATATACATATATAACAACTGAAGTTGAGTTTTGTCCCAAACAAAAAAATTTATAGAATTTCATCTTAGTGCTATCTGTTTCATTTTCAGGACTCGTCTTAAATCACCCTGGTCGCGCAGAAAAACAAAATATGCACTTTCACCTCGACAATGGAAAACTGTGTTTAATCTAGATGGGAAACTCCGGGATGGTGGAATTAAATTTCTAAAAAAAGTTCGCAGTGGAGTAAGTCAAAATTATATTCTGTTGTTTATTGCTCTTTTCAGATCTAGTGGAAGCTTCATTATCTCAATTCTGGTGTTACGTCCATCAATTGAAATATTCATGCATTTTTGCTTTAGGGTGTTGATCCAAGTATTCGAGCAGAGGTTTGGCCTTTCCTTCTTGGATTGTAAGTATAACATACCTTTTTCGATTTTTCTATTACCTCCAGCATGGCCTATATAATTGAAGAAGAGTTGTTCTATTCCTTTGTGCATGAGATGACATGTTCTAAAATTATTGGTTTGTGCTGACATTATTTTCAAAAGACTATTAAAGTAGTTAATTTATTTATTTGTGTCTCGTTTTTAAAATATTTATCAATTTGCTTTCTAGGTAATAGAATGTATCTTATACAACTCAAACCATTTCCATTGGTCATTGTCAACGAGTCTTCATTAGATGGACTAAATCGAGCAATGTCAAGTATTTTACTGAATTCAAGTGAGATCCATCGGTTCTGGTCAATGATTATTTCTCTTGAAGTGACAAAGCATAAGCCTTGAGGTAGCGTGAGGCGAAAGTCTGAAATAAAAAAGAAAAAAAAAATCTACGAATCATAAAAATGTATAGTTAAGTCTTATTTAATACAATTCAGAATAGCCCTTCATTGGTTCGCTATCTTTTAGCATTAACTTCCTCACATCATTTCATTTAAACTGCCTGATTCAGCTGTATGGTGAGTGTTGGATTTTACTATGTAGTGGGTATTTGGACAAATACACCGTATTAACGAAGAAGGGAAGTCAAGCCCTTGTATATTTCTGGTTCTAAACTTTAGTAATGTTATGTAACTGGGATTCCATTCTATGCCATTTGCCCAGCCGAGCCGGCTGAGCTTCTTTAGGGATAAATTGTGTTTTACGTGTTGCTTTTGTTTTATTAATATTTTCGAAAACTTGTATTATATAATGCCTTATTTGGGCCTGAAGTTGATTTCCTTATCGTGCACCACCCTGTTGTAATGTTGTGAATATTTTCTTGTCTAATATTGCTTCAAAAGTTATGAATTTCTGCGGTACTTCAAATTCTAGAAACAAAGGTTTTCTACTTTTTTCGGTAGTGCATTGATTTTATTTGACTAACCATATAACTTTTAACAGTTATGACCTCAAGAGTTCCAAAACGGAAAGAGATATTATAAAGGCTCAAAAAAGGTACTTACGATATATTTTTAAACATTTTATTTAGTATTTATGCTGAATATGTGATGCATTACTTTAGGTTGTTGCAAGCTGAATCTCTTTTCATTTTTGACATCCATCGAACCAGGAGTTTTATTTAACAATTTTCATCTTTTTGGTGCAGGAAGGAATATGAAAAACTCCGTAAACAAAGCAGGCGGTTAATAAAACGCAGGAACGGAAATTCCAAATGGAATGAATTTGGGGACATGATTGATGTTGGGGAAGATGGCTTTCTTGTGGGAGAAAACATAGATTCTCCTAGTTCTGAAGATGCGGTTAGTGCTAGAGAGTCCCTTTCTAGTGAAGAAAGGTGCTCCAAGGTTGAATTTTTGGATGAACCCTTCTGCTCTTTATTGGAAGGGGAGGAGAATTCAAGACGGATTGATAGTTCTTTGGTTCTGAATTCGGACTCCTCTGACACAGACTCTTCAGATGACTTGGATGTTGGTCAAACTTTTCCCCCCACGAATGGAATGGAAGAACCTTTTCTTGATGCCACGTCCAAGGAAAATTCTTCTCCATCTAGGTCCGAGATTTCATCAGAACCCCATAATGGTGAAAATTTTGCAACATGGCAGCGGATTATTCGACTTGATGCGCTTCGTTCTAACTCAGAATGGGTATCATACTTGTCATCTCAAGCAATGGTTTCGGATGGCAGAGCTCGGCAGTGTGCTGAGGCTGTTGGTTTAGTTGACTACGACCATCTAGAACCTTGTATGATCTTCCATGCTGCAAGGCTAGTGGCAATTCTTGAAGCATATGCTCTCTATGACCCTGAAATTGGTTATTGTCAAGGTATGAGCGATCTACTCTCTCCGATCATTACTGTGATTTCAGAGGATCATGAGGCGTTCTGGTGTTTTGTTGGTTTTATGCGCAAGGCTCGTCACAACTTCAGGCTTGATGAGGTTGGGATTAGAAGACAACTGAACACAGTGTCTAAGATTATTAGGTGCAAGGACTCGCACCTATTCAAGCACCTGGAGAAACTACAGGCCGAGGATTGTTTTTTTGTTTATCGGATGGTGGTGGTGCTATTTAGAAGGGAATTGACATTTGTACAGACGTTATGCTTGTGGGAAGTGATATGGGCTGATCAGGCAGCCATAAGGGCTGGAATAGGGAAGTCTGCATGGAGCCGGATAAGGCAACGAGCTCCACCAACAGAGGATTTACTGCTTTATGCGATCGCTGCTTCGGTACTGCAGAGAAGAAAATTGATCATAGAGAAGTACAGCAGCATGGATGAAATTCTAAGGGAATGTAATAGCATGGCTGGGCACCTTGATGTGTGGAAGCTTCTGGATGGTGCTCATGATTTGGTGGTAACCTTACACGACAAGATAGAGACATCCCTCGAGTAAGTAAAGCTCCATTTTCATTTCCATTCTAGTTTTCACTAATTTGTGAAGGCTGTTAAGGTCCTGAAATGGTGGAACTTCGGCCATTCGTAATGCTGTCGGATGATTAAGGTAGAAAAGAATTGCTGTTTGGAATACTGATTAGTGCAGCATACTATAAAACCTTGAAAGTTATGACAATGTAGTAGTAGGGTTTCATTCAAATGATGAAGAAATCTAGTTGGTTTTTGTCTGTAATATACAAGATGGGTTAGTGGTGAGAAGATGATGAATCAGTGAAGTTTGTGTTCGATGATTCATATGATTAGAATAGAGCCGAATCAAGTGATTCTTGCAAACACCTGTGTCCGCAATGACACTTGTCGATTCGCCATTCCTGTGTTTGTGTACATGTTGCAAACCAGTAATGTTGCTCTGCTTTGTGGTGTAAGTTATTTGAACTTCTGATCCATTCATAAATGCAAATCATTTGGACGGCAATTCCTTGTCTGTGAGGTTTGATCCACTTTTTTTTCTTCTTTTTTTTTTTTTAAATTACATTCAAATGAAGTTTTTATGTTGAACTCAAGAGGAATCTTGGTTGTAGTAATACATTAATACTGCTAGGAATGGGAATTTTTTAAATTCTCAAAACTGTCTTAAGAGTATGCTTAGAGATGTTGTTGAAATATTATATACGGTTTTGGAAAGAATCATCAATGTCTGTAGAGCAAGTTATTATAATAAACGATTATTACAATACATAAGATTTATTTTTTGAGATCCCGGTAGTTGAAGTTTTGCCTTTTCTGTCGAGATACATGAGAGAAGTTGGAGGATGTCTACCATATAATGTCATAAATGAGTTTCATACGGGCCTCAAGAGGTGCATACCCTCAAAACTTGAGCTTCCTCGAACTGCAACGGGTTATAAAAAAGACCACCGAATTAACTGCAGTATAGTTTGGATTTTTGTCATGTTAGCTTCAAATCCAGCCGTGAAAACCAAGATAGTCAATCGCCAAA
The DNA here is from genome assembly GCA_037832605.1 of Cyclanthera cordifolia. Taxonomy (NCBI): domain Eukaryota; kingdom Viridiplantae; phylum Streptophyta; class Magnoliopsida; order Cucurbitales; family Cucurbitaceae; genus Cyclanthera; species Cyclanthera cordifolia. The sequence goes on along the minus strand of JBBMEG010078214.1, from coordinate 4,317 downwards.
CTAACACTAGTTCAAATTGGTGTAAAATTTTGAAACCAGATAAATATGCAAAAGAATACCAGGATGAATTTGCGCAAATAAAGCTTTTTGACTTTCCCAACATTACAAACTAAGCTTAATACAGATAACAGACCCACTTCCAACTCCTATATGGACATTCAAACAAACTCCTAATCAGCAATTTGGATCCAAATTCTCCTTTTTACCTTTCTTGGTATAGCACTTAGCTTACTTCTTATTATGTAGAATACAACATCATCCTAAGTCTACAACTGATCCCCCACATGAAAACACAAGCAAAAAGAAGCTAAAACAGAAAAATGGGGTAGGCCTTTCTATCAAACGTAATCGATACGAATAAGCAGGGGGTTTGTTCATTCGTTCTTGGTGTAGTGTCGAACAGCAAATGCGAAACCCAAAATCAAAATCGGAACCAGAATCTTCAAGATCTTAATCACAAACTCAGGTGTCTTATCTTGGTTGTACTGGGTTTGTTGTGATGGAACAAAAATCTTCCTCAAAGGAACTGTTGAGGGATCAATTTCACCTATGTAATATTTGTCCATCATTTTTCTTGCCGAATCGCTGTGTCCGACATCTTCGAAATCGTTCGTGGCATCTTTTCCTGCAAAACAATTCCAATGGTAACTGCTACCATATCCATATTAATTATCATTTGCAAGAGTCCCGAAAGCTTACCAGTTGAAGACAATAATACTTCATCGCCTCCGGGGTGATCCTCCATGAAAGGAGTTACATCATAAACCTAGTGCCAAGGTGACCAACCAAACACGAGAAAAGAAATCTCAATTCAATACACAACAATCCAGCTTATAGCACCTCATTTTGAACCGTTTTTTAGATCAAGGCAGAGAAATTCGAACCTCTAACCTTTCAATTAAGTGTATATGTATTAATCAATTGAATTATCCTAGAGTCGGCTACACATGATCTCTTATGCATTTGGTGATGGAAAATTCGTAGAACGTTTTAAATTCTCCTAAAGTAACCATCTCAATTTGAAAACATGATTTAAAATGCATCTAAATTTAAGTTGTCCTCTTACTATTGAGCAACCCCTTGTGGTTGGGGATAAAAATATCTAAGCGGGAGCTGGTCTCTTTTCTATCAGCATTTTGAACTTTAAGCTTGATTACCAAAGCTCACAATATTCACTATAGTAATCCTTATTTTCGATAACCGAGAGGTCGGAATTTTGCTTTCCTATACCCTGGCATACCTACGACTGCCCCCAAGGCAATTTGATATCTTTATAAGATAGCCAAAAAGGGCTTGAACCCAAATACCACAATGATTAAAAAAAAAGTCTTCACCAACATCCCCAAATCTTGAGTGGTATACTTGAGGATTTTATACCAAGCAGTATGACAAAGTCATGATTCAAGACTGAAGAAAATCGAAGATATTTGACTTTGAAAATCGGTAAACAAAAGTACAAAAACAAGCATGTAAGGCCCGTTTGATAACCATTTCGTTTTTTATTTTTGGTATTTGAAATTAGTACTACCCTGGCACATAATTTTCACGATTTTGATATCTATATCTTACATGTGTTTTAAAAACAAAACTAAAATTTGAAAACTAAACAAAATAGCTTCAAAATATTTGTTGAAGATGAAACATATACAGAAATTTTAGTTAAATACAAGCTTAAATTTCAAAAACTAAAAACGAAATAATTATCAGACATGTTCTAAAAAAAATAGCGAAACCCCCAAAGCCAATGCATCTACATCAAACTCATTACCAGATATTCGATGATAATTCAGAGTTAGCAATAGTTTTTTGTTATACTTATCCAAAAAACATCAGCCACATGCTTTTCATAAGCAAGAGTTTTTCATTTTCATTTTCCTTTTCAAAAACACTAACCATGAACCTTTCTTGGCAACCAATCAAGAAACACCCATCAAAACTAAACCAGAAAACTAATCTTCTCTGCTTATATACAATCAACTAAAGAAAATTAAGCCAAAGAAAGCTTAATTCAAATCCCTGATCCCCAAATTTTGTTGAATTAAACAAAGAAATCAAACCTTCCCAGAGATTACAACCCAACAATCTTTGGTTTTATTGTGCTTTGCCACTTCTTCGAACAGATGAACCTTGAGATCCGAAGCCATTAGCAACTGCAACCAACAATAATCATAAAAAAGAAAACAATCGAAATTCAGAAACCCCAGAAAGAGGATCGGCCAAGAACTTGAAATTTCAAACCCAGAAACAAAACCAGATCAGGAACCAAGTCTAGATACATTCAGAAGATGGGTATCAGTAAAAACACAGCCACAACCCACAAAAAACCAAGAACAGTAATCAAAACCAAGATAAGTAATCAAAACCTTGAAAATCGAAAATGGGTTTGCAGCAAAGCCCAATTGCAAAATCGTTCTTGATTTGGCAACGGTGTGAACAAATCGTTTTATAATAACTATGGAAGAACAATGAAAAGCCCCTTGAGTTGCAGTTTAATTACGAAAGTAGTCAATGAATTACACAGCATTTTACTGATAATTTATTGGGAAATATCCCCAATTGAATAATTTTCTCAGAAACTTCAAAACAAGTGGCTGTTACAGCTTTTCAACGTTTCTGCAAAACGATGAGTTTTGCATTACCATCAAATACTTTTCCTTTTTCCTACCGAACACTTTGGGAAAAAAACAAAATCAGAAATTTCATATAAATATTTTTCGAAGTTACGGATTTAAAAGACCTGGTTTCATTATTTGGTGCTAATCCAGTTTAACATCAACGATATATGTTCGATCTTAAAAATCGGTATTCGGCTCTCATTTGAGAGCAATTGCACCTTCTACATTGGATTTGTGGTTCCCTCCTTCTAATTTATATTTTTTTTAGAGATTCGAACGTGTAACTTTTGGTTATCGAATCAAATAAATGATAATAAATTTGGCATATTGGTTGTGGATATGAATTTGGTAGTTTGAGTTCGAGTTTAGTATCATGCTAACTCAACTCAATATGAAAATAAATAAGTTGGATTTTATACAGAGTTAACATAACAACAATTGGGGATAGGGAGATTCGAACTCATGATTTCATGGTCATTCAGCGCTTGATGATGCCGTTGAGCTACTGCTCTTTTGGCTCTCATAATTACTTTTTATTCTTCACATGACAATATTTTATTCTTCTCATAATTTTTTTTTTTTTTATCATAATCATTCTCTTCATCTCAGATCCAAACAAATCATTTTCTTAGTAATCATTCCCTTCACCCTAAATACAAATAATCTTTTTTTTTAATCTATTCTCCTTCTAAGCATCCCCTTAGGTTGTGTTTGGTTCACCATTAGTAAAGGAGAATGAGAAGGGGATAACTCTCGGTGTTTGAACCACTAAAAATCATTCTCTCTATAATCATTTTCCTCAAAATGACTTTTTTATTCTCCTCCTAACTACTTTCTGTTCTTCTCATATCAACTTTATATTCTTTCCATAACTATTTTTCACTCACATCATATCTATTATTTTATTTTTTTTCCTCATTATCATTTCTTCACCCAAACACAATTAATTAATCTTCTTGTAATAATTATTTCTTTCACCCAAACACAAAACAACCATTCTCTTCATAATTATTTATTTTCTCATTTTCTCTCTAATTCTCATTTCTCTCATAATCATTATCATTTCCTTATACCAAACACGATTTAATCACATTTCCTTGGACTTTGAAGGTATGCTCCCTCCCGATCCTAGGTTCCAAAGTCCAAAGACTAAAATTGGACATTTGAAAGTTTATGGACCAAAATGGAACCAATAGTGCACGAACCAAAATAATATTTTACCCTAAAATTTAAAAGATTGTGGGTTCAATGCATAGTAATCACTTATCTATATATTAGTTAATTTCTTACCATTTTTACTAACATTCAAATGTTATAGGATAGATGAATGGTACGTTTCGAGATATAGTTTCTTTTTAAAACCCTATGCTATTGTAATAAGGTCGGATGGTATGTTTTGGAAGAATTCAAAATTTTATAATTCGTTTTAATCACGATAACACGCTTATGTCAATCGAGCTTATTGGTAGTTTGATCTTTATTGAACATATTCAAATTAAACTTATTTTCTTTGAAAGAAAATAAATTTTAATCATATTGGAAATATATAAGAAAATTAAAGAATAAGTTTTGAGAGAAAGAGTTGATTAATTTGTTGATCATGCTGAAGAAAGTATATAGCACTCTGAAGCTGGACTAAGAAACTAGGAAATAAAAAAATTAACTTGACAAAAAAAAAAAAAAAAAAAAATAAATAAATAAA
>JBBMEG010078203.1:0-12075 GCA_037832605.1 Cyclanthera cordifolia | reverse complement strand
TATTATGTTGCTCGTTCAACAAAATTGGAGCAAAATGATGCAAATTTAAAGAAATCATGCCCAAACCTCAAAACCGTCAGGGGTATTTGTTTATAAAATTGTGGAACGCTTATTTTGAATATTGTTTAAAAATGAGAACTTATTTTGAGTGATTATAAAAAACAAATTGTAATAATAATTCGTTTGTATAAGATTTTTAAAGAGTGATTATAAAAACTCGTTTATAAAATTTCTATCACTCAAAACAAACCGTCCTTGAGATCAATTGTTTAAATTGTCATGTTTTTTGCACTAAATTTTTTATGATGATTGTTAAAATGTTGAAAAGTCCTACAGTGTTTGTAATTTAAAACTCGTTTTTGTACGTATAAAACACGTGTTTTAATATTCTATGATGATTTTCAATTTTTTTTCCTTAAATTATAGGCATAATAAATTGTCATGGAATCTCTTATGTGCACTAGTGCAACCTCTTGTTTGTTCAAAGTTTATGAAAACTCAAAAGATTTTGACTTTTTCAAAATTCAAAATAGAAAAATACTTTATCCATCTATTAACACTTCAAGGCTTTGGTTTTGGATTTTTTTGATTCATAGGTTGGAGTTTATTTCAATTTGTTGTTATTGTTCTGTGTTTTACAATTTAATAATGTTCACTTTTCGTCATTATGTGTTTTTCTATTTTCTCTTAAAAATTAAATTCATGTCAAATTTAAAATATAATCATTTCAAATATATATTAGCATTTTAAATTAATCTGGTCATCATTTTAGTCAACAAATATTTTATGTAACTAATGTTTTAGTTATCTCAATGATTAAAATTGAACATCATTGAAATTTAAGAGTACATTTTAAAGATTAATATTATTTTAATTTAGAAAATAATAAGGGCGTGTTTGGTGGAGAGATTAGGGTTAAGTTAGTCGGTGTTAAGTTAAGCTGAGTATTAAGATAAGCTGAGGATTAAGTTAACACCTGTTTGGTGGACATGTTAACTTAAGCTGGATTAAGTTAAGCGTACTGTTGTTTGGTGGAAGGATTAAGTTAAGCGGAATGTTAAGTTAAATTGTGTTTGGTATGCAGGTTAAGTTAAACTAAGTTTTTTATTTTTCATTTTTCATACAATTTTTTACCCTATTCACCCTATTTTTTGTACATTTATTCTTCAAATTTTCATGGCCAGTTTATAAATGACAAAATGACTTTCATTTGAAATAGTAACATATCATAATTCTGACAATAATAAATAAAATTTCATCACAAAATAAAAGACAGTTGTATAAGCTATATTAGAAGGTAGATTAAAAAAAATAAACAAAAAAATAGTTTAGATGTTATCAATTATTTTGAACACAAATTTCAAATTTGTAAATAATTATCAACAAATTCAACTCCCATCAAACTTGTGATATTTTGATATGGTTTAAAAAGAATTGTAATATTAATATTATCGTTTTTTAAATGTATTTAACATAGTTATTTGTTTGCGTTTCATTTAAGATTACATATATTTTTAAAAGTTTCGATTAAACAATATTTCAAATAATGAACTATATATCAAATTGAACATATCAACCTAATAAATCTGATTATTTAAGATTAGTTTGTTTAGATATAATAAATTATTTTGATAACTATTGGCCAATTAAATTAATTGCATCAAACCTCTTAAATATCACTGATTATGATTTTAATTTTAACTTCCACTTATCAATTAATTTTATATCAATCATTTTTTTTTTTTAATGAAATGATTATAAATCCAACTTAATAATCTAATATAAAATTTTAAAATAATATAATATTCATTCAATAATGAATATGATACAATTTTATTATTTTACCTTTTAAGTGGCCCTTAAAAATAAAGACACCTAGCATATGTTTAGAGGAAGAAAATTACATAGGATTAAAAAACAAATAAATAAAAGAAGCACATAAATAGCCAAAAAAAAAAAAAACCCAAATCTACCTTTACATCTCCTTAACTGATCTCCCACCCTATTTTTCAACTCTATCCCACAAAATTAGCGTTCATGATAAAGGGAAGAAGAGAAAGGAAACGAAGAAGAGAAAGGGAAGAAACAGATGAAGAGAAAGGAAGAAACAGCGAAGGGGAAGGAAGACCGAGAAGACAAAATTAGCGTCCATGGGAAAAACTTATTTCCAAAATACTACCCAATATCCCTCCCATTCTCTTAAAATCAATGAAAAATAATCCAAATCGGAACTAAACATACACAAAATCAACATAAGAATTGAAAATAAAATTTCTAAATGGGTAAAATTTGCTCGGCTTTGAACAGTAAACTACTGTTCAAATCCGAGTTACAGTCGGCTTTTCTTCAACCGTGGAACAAACATGATTTTTGGATTAAGTTAACACGGGTTAACTTAACACCCCACCAAACAGCCCCTAAGTATTTAGGGAAAATTATATATTGGTCTAATTTATATTTAGTTCATATGTTTCAAAATTGAATAATTTGACTCGTGACATTTCAATAATAGTCAATTTTATTATTGAGATAACAAAATCGTTAAATATGTAATATAATATTGACTATATATACTAATTTTAAATTCTAATACATAGATAAATTGATTAACGTACATTTGATGTGATATTATTTTTTTTTAACAAACATAAAATTAAACTAGACTAAAAATGAACAATTATAGAAATGTCAGAAGTAGGTTTAATTTAAAATATATAAACTAAAACAAATTTAAATTTAAAATTAGACACTAAAAATAAATATTATTAATTTAGAAAAGAGCAAACTCAAAATGCTTCACAAAATGCATATAAAGAAACAAATGAGTTTGGGCTTTGCGAACATAGCTCAACTGACACTAGTGATCCATTAGCATCCGCTCGATTTGCGATTCGAGTTCCCGTAATACACTACAAATAGGATTTATCGGTCCCGTACTCAAAAAAAAAAATTAATAAATAAATAGAAGAGTTTGGTGGGTGCATGCCATCTTTTGCCATTTTTGAAATGGAATTCTATTCTGCTTCGGTGCGTTGCATTTATGCCCACAGCCTTTTCTTTTGACTTTTATCATTTTTTATCGATTTAAAAAAGAATTTTATTTTAATTTGGATTTGATTTTTACGTTTTAAAATGAAACATTTTTATGTTTGATATTTCGATAATATTTACTTTTTGTTCATATATTTGAAGTCTAATTTTAATTTCATTCGTATGTTTTAAAATTAAATATTTTTACTTATCAAATTGTTATTTTTTAAGTTCATGTTTATATTTATTTTTAAAACAAATTAAAGTCATGTCAAAAGTAAAATAACTAAGTTATTGAAATTTAAATTTAGTTTAGTCAACGCTACATTGTATATTTAACTATTTATCTCTCAAGGATTAAAATTGAGCATTGCTGAAATATTATCAATAAAATTATTCATTTTTATAAGTACTAGAATTATTCAATTTTTAAATATAAGGCAAATTTAGATTAGGCACTCTCTCTTTTTTTTTTTTTCAAAACACAAACTTTTTTTAAACTAACAAATAATAAATAAAATTGTAATGAGAAAGGTTGATTAATCTACGGATTTATATATATATATATGCCAAAATAGTAGTAGCTTAGCGGTATCAATATACACTCAAGAACTATGTGGTCACGAGTTTGAATTCCCCTACCCCCAATATTTGATGTAATCTAAAAAATAAAGGAGAGACAGAGGAAAAATCTGTCGCATTTGACTAGTAAATGCAACAAAAACCCACATTTTCGCATTATTCTCACGCTAATGCGACAGAGTAGGTAATCTGTCGCTTAAGCTAAGCAAAACGACGACAGAAGAAAAAAATATGTCGCCTTCTCTCTAGGCAAAGGCGACAGAGTGCTGACTCTATCCCTTTTGGTTGAAAGAAAAAAGTTTGAAATTAAGCAAGACTCAGACCCTTTTACTTGATGTTTTCCCCCCAAAACCAATTTCGGGCGTATAAATATGATTGGGCTTCAACGACAGAGTCGGTACTCTGTCGCGGAAGCCTTATTTTTTTTAATGAGCAAATGCGACAGTGTAGCAGTTCTATCGCCTTTACCTGATATTTTCCCTCCAAAACAAATTTTGGGCGGAAAAATGATTGGGCTTCAGCGATAGAACCGCTACTCTGTCGCCGAAGCCCAACCATTTTTTAATAGGCAAATGTGACGGAGCCTTATTCTGTCGCATTTTCCCTCGATTACAGATTGCAGAACTCTCCATTTCCTCTCCATTTTCTCCATTTCTTCTCTAAATTTCTCTCAAAACCTCTCAAATCTGCCATCCCCATCGTCGCCGCTTCCACCGGAAATCGATGTCGCTCTCTTATTTCTCAACTGCGGCCTCCATCTCTCTTCAAAAGGTAAGATTATGTCTTTATTTCGTTTGGTTTGAACTGCTATCTCATTAGTTAAATTTGTTTCAAATTATAGATTATGTGTTTAATTTTGTTAGATTATGAATGAAATTAGTATCATTCCTTAGAAATTAGGTTTTTTGTTTAGTTTTAGTCTTTAGTTTAAGGTTTTAATTTTTAGTTTTTAGTTTTTAGAATTAGGTTTTTGTTTATAGTTTTTGGAATTAGGCTTTAGGTTTTTGTTTTTGTTTAGTTTTTAGAATTAGGTTTTAGTTTTAGCTTTTGGAATTAGGCTTTAAGTTTTTGTTTTTGTTTAGTTTTTATAATTAGGTTTTTGTTTATAGTTTTTGGAATTAGGCTTTAGATTTTTTTTTTAGTTTAGATTTTAGAACTAGGTTTTTGTTTTTAGTTTTTAAAATTAGGTTTTTGTTTTTAGTTTTTAGAATTAGGTTTTAAGTTTTTGTTTTAGTTTAGTTTTTAGAATTAGAATTTTGTTTTTATTTCTTAGAATTAGGTTTCTGTTTTTAGAATTAGGTTTTAGTTTTTTGTTTTTAGAATTAGGCTTTAGTTTTCAAATAGTTTTAAGTTTTTAGCTTCTAGTTTTACGATTACGAATAATTAGTTAATAGTTTTTCGAATTATGTTTTTTGTTTTTAGTTTTTAAAATTAGGTTTTAGTTTTAATTTAGTTTTTAATTAGTTCTTAGTTTCACCTTTTTGAATTACTAGTTTCTAGTTTTTAGATTAGGAATTAGGTATTATTTTTTTGTTTTAAGACTATGAATTAAGTTTTTCGTTTTTTGTTTTTTGTTTTTTGTTTTTTGTTTTTAGTTTTTAGATAAATTAATGTAGCACATTTAATAAATTTGTTTACATGAATCATATGTAGGATTGTTCGTTCAAACAACAAAAAGAGTGTGCTACATTAATTTTGAAGAAAATATGAATAAACATTGGGTTAGAAATATGGACAAATTATCCTCTGAATATGTTGAAGGTGTTAAACAGTTCTTAAGATTGGCTAAGAATCACGTGAATCGTGTCAGTCTACTTAGATGTCCTTGTAAGAAATGCATGAATAATTCATGGCATTCTATCAAAGAAGTAGAACGACATCTGTTAATTCATGGAATGTTACCATCTTATGAGCATTGAGTATATCACGGTGAACTTGTGGATTTATCTAGATTAGAACGGCAAAGACAGAGAGAGTTAAAGGAATTATAGAGTAATGGGGTTTCCACGTATGACGCTTTCAAAGAAGAAGAATTCAAGCTCCATGCTGCTATCTTGTAGACTATAAATGATTTCCCAACATACGACGATTTATCGGGATGAAGTACGAAAGGCTATCAAGCATGCCCTGTTTGTAAGGAACAAACGTCGAGTGTTCAAATTAGAGGGAAAATTGCTTATATCGGGCATCGACGTTACTTACCAATGAATCATTCTTAGCGTAAAAGTAAATTTTTTAATGGGAAGTATGAACTTTTCTAACCTCCTGAATCATGAGATTGGGAAAAGATTTTAGACCAACCAAGTACCATTAATTATTCAGTTTCAAGTAAACATCCATCGAAACAAGTTAAAATGAAACAAAGCTCAAATAACAATTGGAGGAAAAAAAAAATCTTCGAGTTACCATAGTGGTCAAAATTATTAATACGACATAAGTTAGACGTGATGCACATTGAAAAAAATGTGTGCGACAACTTGCTTGGAACCATATTGAATATTGAAGGAAAGACTAAATACACGTTTAATGCTCGATTGGACTTGCAAGATCTTAAAATACAAAGAGGTTTACACTAAAAAAGGTTAGGTGACAAGTTAGTGAAGCCGCACGCCACTTATACTCTAACAAGTCAAGAGAGATTGGAATTTTTAAACTTCATAAAAACAGTTAAAATTTCCTCATGGATTTGGATCAAACATTTTTCGATGTGTCAGTTTCAATGAAGGAAAGTTGAATGGTTTGAAAACACACGACTGCCACATTTTCCTACAACGACTAATGTCTATTGGTGTTTGAAAATATTTACCAAATGATGTAAGTACTATTATTACTGAGTTCTATAGGTACTTCTCAGGTTTGTGTTCGAAGACCTTACGAGTAAGTGAGTTGGATCGCTTACAAAATGACACAATAATAATTCTTAGCAAATTGGAAAAAATATTCCCACCAGCATTTTTTGACGTAATGGTTCACTTGGTTGTTCACTTGTCGTATGAATGTAAGGTTGTTAGGTCAATTAACAACAGTTGGATGTACTCTTTTGAAAGAAGTTTAGGTACTCTTAAGGCTCATGTGAGAAACAAAGCTAGGGTAAAAGGTTGTATAGCAAAAGAATATGTGATGAATGAGTTTTTAAACTACTGTTCATCATATTTTAATGAGATGGAGACTAGGCTAAATGGAACAAATAGGAATGAAGATACTAATCTGAATATCGAAATATTTGGTGAGTATGAGGTCTACAGACAAAATGTCCGTCTATTATGCATGGCATCAAATTTGGCAATTGAATCAATTGGATAAGAAGAGGCTGCATTGGTATATTATAAATAATTGTGATGAAATACGTACTTATTTGCGCCAACATCGACAACTGATTTAACCAATTGTTCGAACATCTGATGACCTATATAAAAAACACGAACAAGAGTTTCCTATGTGATTTAGAAAAGAAGTTCTTGAATTGCGAAAGAATGACAATAAGTGTAATGATTTATTCGCAACGGCTATGTGGCCTAATTCACTTTACCGCTCGTATACAACTTGTATAGTGAATAAAGTTTGTTATAATACAATAACGAATGATGTTGGTCATGTTACACAAAATAATAGCATAATGGCTGAAGGTGAAGGTGATAGTTCTGATGGCTCGAAAAAATTTTACATTGTACTTATTGAAGTCTTAGAAGCTTCATTCGTGAGTACGAGAAAAGTGATGATGTTCAGATGTGACTGGTTCAATACGGACAAAAAGAAATGAAGATATCAAAGTCATTTTGGGATAAGAACGATCAATACATCACAATACTGCTTTAAAAAATTAGCCATTCATTCTAGCCAACCAAGCGAAACAAATTTTCTATATAGACGATCCGAAACATGGAAACGATTGGAAAGTTGTGCAGCTAGTCTCCAATAAAATTTTGTGGGATTTCTTTGAGATGGAAAATAATGAAGTTGGAGAATGACTAATTGATCAACCCGAATACATAGTAATTGAAGACAGAAATAGAGTGAACTAGTATTTAGAAGACAATTTGATATGTCGGTTCGATGTTGAACCAACAATAATGGAGCAATCTGTGAATGATGATGAAGAAGATGAAAATAGATTCATTAATGACAAAGACCAGGATACAGGTCATCATTATGCCTAATACATCGAGACATCTTACTGACTCGATTTTTGACGAAACCGAAGGTAATACATATCTTAATTTCGTACCTACTACAGTCGCTACTCAATCTGGTACTCAGACTGGAGGTAAGATCGAGTTCTTATAAATTTTATATATGATGTTAAAATGTTCTCATCTCATAGTCCATTTTTTGGATATAGGTAGTAGTAGCAGTAGTACTACTCGATACCGAGGACCGTTAAAGGGTGAAAACTTGAACAAAATGGTCGCTAAGGAGGGGTGGCTAAAAGTTCAATTTAGTGAAGAGAACAAGAAGGCAGTTGGAAAGAAACGCACTGAGCAACCAGGTTGGTGTGCTTAGTTTGACAGTCCTTTCCGGTGCGGGCTGCAGATTGGTCGCAAATCACACTGGCAGAAAAGGAATTTGTAAAACAAAACCTCCTGGTAATTAATCCTTACATTTACATTTAAGTATTCAATGCACTTAATGATACTGTTTTCATGTGTTTACACTCCTAGGAAGACTCACTTCGATCTAGATTTGAATAATAAGTCATAAGCGATGTAATCGAGGAACTGATGAAATCCCAGCTGAAGGATCATAGATACACTTTATACACGCATTACTGATACGTTATATACTTAAATATATCTATTTTATTATGTAATCTTTTTAGTAAATGAAGTTAACTTTTTTTCCTTTTGTCTCAGTAAACAACCAGTGGAAGAACGAATGAATAGGCCTCACTGTTCTATACGCGATATCCAAGGCTGGCACTACTTGGCAACAAGTGAGCGTCTTCGCAATAAGAAGAAAAACATGAACGGGGAGTTAAAGTAAGAGCCGCTCTGCCATACAACACCAAGCAGGGTCTATATCGTTTATATCTATTATCGAAGAGGTACGAACCTCTTCTTTCTTTCTTAATACATGTTTATAATTGATTTCTTCAATATTAACTTTACAAAAATACCATTTTTGAATTTAGAGAGTTGTTGTTGGACATGATCACATTGGTCCCGTCGATGCATTCAAGACATTTCGTTGCAAAGATACAAATGGTGAATAGATTAATGACGAAGTGAGGGAGAGATATGTAAGTTATGAACTTAATTTTATTTAAGGGGCGCCACTAACATAAAGTAATTTATTTTTTATGTAGGAGAAGATGAATGCATTAAGGAAATCATCCATTGCATTAGGGACCTCATTAACACAGGAAGCAATATGCAAAAATGTGTTAGAAGGCGAGCGGACGGCATAAGAGGCATGACGTACTTGCCACCTAAGAAACGAGGAAGAGCTTCTTCTTTCTCTTCAGCTAGTACTGCATCTCAACAAGATCTTGAAACTGAGAGGTTATTATTGGAGAACATGCAACTAAAGGAACGAGTCAAGGAGTTGACCGAAAAACAGGACATAATCATAGCCAACCAAGAAAGAATGAACGCTGCACTAGAGGCAATGTAGAGGATGTTCGAGGGCGGTGCGGGACCATCTAAGTGAAAGGTACACAATATTTCCAACTTATCTTAACTTTCTTTTCACATAAGTCATAAGAATGATGGCTATCCTGCAGCAAAGTTAGCCATCATTATAACATCATTTCTAAGAATTATGTGTCGTGGCTATCCTGTAGCAAAGATAGCCACTATTTGAAATGAATTGAACTACTTTTGAAAGGTTTTATTTTCGGTAACCTGAAAATACGCAGTTATGCTGCCCGATTTTCTTTTGAATTGAATTCTTTAAGTTTTTGCGAACTCTAATTCAAATTCTTGTTTATTGCAGAGATACGATGAGTTCGTTGGACCACCACAAGGAACGGCCTGTTCAACGTCTACCAATTTGTCATGTTTCGTATAGGGATAATTCTTCATCTTTCGGTTAGGGTTCTTTATTTTTCTTTTAGTGTTCCTGTTATAGATTGTATTAAGCTTATGCAATTCTGTTATGAATTCTATTTTCTTCTATATATATGATGATGGACGTTTACCTTTCGTCACGAATGTTTGAATTCTACTGTTTCATTTTCGTTATCAATGTTTTAGAATTTGTTTTTATAATTTCAATGTTCAAATGACTCAAAGATTTCTAATTAAAGACATAATTTTCAAGGATTTGCAACTATAAATAATCATTTAAAAAGATTTATCGAAAAAAATAAAACATAGAGCAAATGCGATGAAGGGTGTCTCGTCGCATTTTCCTACCAAATCTGACGAAGAAAAACCTCTATCACATTTTTCATCTAAAGCGACAGAAGAATACTTTGTCGCAGGTGGTAGGCAAAGGCGACAGAAACGACCTTCGTCGCCTTTGCCTTATTCGCCGACAGAGAAAACTTATGTTGCCCGTGAAGAGAAAATCCGACAAAAGAAAATTTTTCGTCGCATTTGGCTTCCCCTACGAGGCAAATGCGACGAAATTGACGACGCAAAGCTCTCTATCACCGAAGCAGAATGCGACGAAATTTGACCCCTTCGGCGACAGAATGCTCCGGCGCCGAATGGGTCATTTCTTGTAGTGGTAGCAGTCATATCCTGGAAGATTGAAGAAGACCAATCAAGAAGGCTTAGAGAATTGATCTCGATCGTACTTAGTAGGTTCAGGGAAATGATCGTGATCCTACCCCTACAATTCTCGACAAAAAGGACACAAAATAATTAAGATCACGAGTGAGTTTGCTAATAGAAATCAAATTAAAAAAAAAATTGGCAAACTTAAAATATATGATAAAGTGATTAAGTCGGTGAGATTAATGGTGCTTTAAACCGAAAACATGACTAGCAGTTCCATCAACTGTAGTTACTATAGGTGAAGATGTGGAAGTAAAAAACTTAGAGAACTAACTAAGATTACTTGTCATGTAATTTGTAGCACTAGAGTCAATGACTCATTTTGTGATATAGGAAAGAAGACATTTAGATGTGTTGGTACTTATTGCGGCAATGGTAGTAATATGGGTAGAAGATGTTGTCAATGACTTTTGATAGTGTTGAAATTTAACAAAGTGTTATGGAAAAATCGTAATAGACTTCTCTATATCACCACTAGTAGAAACAATAGGAGTAACTAGTGCTCTTTAACTCCTATTCATCAACTTTCGTCACTTTCGTCTCGTATGACCAGACTTATGACAACAATAATAAGTCACATTTGAAATCGACCGCTGAGAACTAGAATATCCATAAGAGTTATTTGTTCCAACCTCATTATTCGATCTAGATCCCTTATTGCTCTTATGATCATTGGCATGTCCAATCAAGGCACTGTAGAGTCAGATATGTTGGCTTTTTTGCCATTATCTAAAATTACTGAATTTTAATTAATTAATTAATTAATAATCAGATGATAACAAACTCAGATTTTATTTATTATATTTTTAAGTGTTTATTATGTAGAGATTGAAGAGATTATATGAACATTTGAATCGTTCAAATCGGAGCTAAAATGAAGAAGATCCAAACGTTTGAAGTTTGAAAGGAAAAATCGCCTATGGAAAAAATGAATTATTCATTGCTTTATTGTTTTCTTTTAAACCAAATCTCTTTTCATCTCATCTCTACCCAATCTCATCCATCCATCACATTTTCCATAAATTAAAATGTTGCAATTCATTGTAACTTCATCAAATCTCACATGTCGATCATTTTGCCCTAAATCAAACGGTCGCTTTTTATCTTCTCTTCCATAAATCACTTGTCTCAAATTTTGAATTTTGAGATAGCAACTTATCCATTATAAACAACCCCTAAAAATTTGATTACTTCACATATTCTTGAATCGGCGTATTACATATTTGTGAAGAAAACACTCAACTTGTCTATCTTTCCTTCGAGAAGTATTTTAAGGTTTTTTTTTTCATTATTTGTTTTGGGATTTGTATTAAAGTGTGAGTACACCTTGTTATGACATAAAATATGGCCCGGAAGTCTCGGAAGAGGTCGGGACCCGAGTAAAGGACAAAAGGACCAAAATCGAGCCACCGGGGGTCGGCGTTCGCCGACCCCCCGGGGGTCGGCCAGGCCGTCGCCAACCCCCCGGGGTCGGCCATCTCCATTCCTGACTCCTCGGGAGTGAGCCTCGCCGCCAACGACCCCCCGGGGGTCGTCTAAGTGGAGGCCACAACCCCCAGGGGTCGGCCAAGTCCATCTCCGACCTTCCGGGGTCGGAATAACAAGTCCAAACTCTCTTAGGAGTTGGCCAAGGGAGGCCAGGACCCCTTCGGGGTCGGCCCTTGCATCCTTACCCTTCTCGGGTCCAGCAACGAGTAGGTCCATCCGAGTGGATGGACCGTGGAGGTCAGGACTCTCAGAAGAG
>JBBMEG010078192.1:0-12077 GCA_037832605.1 Cyclanthera cordifolia | reverse complement strand
CCTCACCTCCACGACCAACCCACTCGGGTTGACCTACTCGTTGTAACCGGGGACGCCACGGGGTGCAGCGTCCGCCTACGTTACTTGGACTCGATCGACTCCTGGGGGAGAGTCTTGACCTCCACGACCAACCAACTCTGGCTGACCTACTCTTTGTAACGGGAGATTCCACGAGGTGCGACGCCTCCAAACGTTACTTGGACTCGGTCGACGCGTCCACAAGAGAGTCCTAACCTCCGTGACCAACCCATTCGGGTTGGCCTACTCGTTGTAATTGGGGATGCTACGAGGTGCAGCGCCTCCATACGTTACTTGGGCTTGGTCGACTCTAGGGCGAGTTCTGACCTCCATGATCAGCCAATTCGGACAGACCTAATCGTTGCCGAACCCGAGGAGGGTGAGGCTGCAAAGCCGACCCCAGCGGGGTCGGTATGGACTCGGCCGACCCCGGGGAGGTTGTGGCCTCCATTTGGCCGACCTCCAAGGGGTTGGTAGTGGCGAGGCCGACCCCAAAGGCGTGGCTAACCCCCATGGGGTCGCCAAGGGTGTTGGCCGACCCCCGGGGGGTCGGCATTGGACTTGGCCGACCCCTTGAGGATCAAGACCTCCATTTGGCCGACCCCCGGGGGCCGGTGTTGGCTTATTTGCCCTTCGTGTAGTTCCTACTTCTTCCGAGTCTTACGGGATATTTTAGCGTCCCTTCAATAGAAGCCAACTCTCGTCGAAGGCGGTTGATTGTAGACAGGTCATCTTGGCGCGCGCGGGCAGCTAGACTCCGGGTCGTTTCGGCGGAAGTATGAGAGGCGGCTAAGGCAGCCTCGACGACTCGCTGAGCTTCTTGAGCCTGTGCCAGTTCCTGCTTAAGCTTATTAGTACTAGTAGACAAGGAAGAGCGGGCGTGATGCAAGTCTTAAGAGAGTTGGCGAGAAGCTGAGGCAAAATGCATGAATGCCTACAAAAAAAAATCAAAGTAACAAGTTAGCATACGTACTCAAGTCAATGTATAGTTGTAAAAAGTAGGGTCATCGTACCTCGTGCATCAGACGAGTCCCTTATTTCAGGACCTAGGAGGCATCTCTTAGGGGAAAGCTAGCGGAAGAAGACCCCACTTCACTCCACAAGTTGGAAGCCAAAGTCTTTTCCTCCGACTAGTCCAAAGTAGGCAGTGCGGTCCTGACATAAGGTACGAGTCGAACCCAGGTGGAAGGCTATGTAAAGGGGTCTAAGGCCTGCAAGAGCTGGCCTGAACCAGAGAAAGGACATGGCAAATCTGAGGCCGGGTCCGTCGAACTCCGGGTTCGACCCAACATCCAAGTCCTCTGGGACTGAAGGAAGATCCCCATCGTCACCAGGTGGAAGAGAGCAGCCCTCCGAAGTAAGGTCCACTGTATCATCGGTTGGGGGCTTAGCAGGGGGCGAGATATTTGGCGCGTCAGTGCATCAATGGCGCGCCTCAGTGAAGGCTCGTACTCCATGGCGACTCAACACGCTAAAATGCGTTAACTTATATTTCCAGTATTCAAAGCATGCTAAGTTAGAGGAAAAAGTAAGCTGCATACTTGGAGCTGATCCCTCCTGCGAGACGGGTGACTCCGAGTTAGAATCAGCTGGCACTAACGAATCTGAAAGGAGGTTGTAAAGCGCCAACGAGTTCGTAGTCAGGTATTGCGCACTGCGAGTGACCTCCTCGGGGTAGGTCATGACGATCTCATAAAACTTCATTACCCGAGAGCGAGGATTTAGCTTCATGTGCATTGTAAACAAAAATGTTAGTACGGTGCCAAAAGATAGATAAGCCGAGGCGAAAGTAAGCATACCATATGTCCCGAAGGCAGTGTGAATTGCCAACGAAGCTTTGGCGCCTGGGGCCGCCCAAGGTCCTCCAGTGAAGAACCAGCGCTCTTTCCACCCTTCTAAAAATTGGGGCACGCCACCAAAGGAGAAAGCTTGCTTCTAGGGCTCAGGTAACACCTCACAGTGTGGTAAGGATGCTGACAGAAGCGATAAAGCGAAAGAAGGTCTCTGGCGCTGAAGGGACCCTCGAAGCCGGTGTATACCCAAAGGCTGTGAACATCGAAGAAGACATTTCAGGCATTGGGAGCCAGCTGCACTGGAGCCAGCCCAGCCATACCCAAGATCTCTTGAAGAGACGGTATAAGGGAAGCTGAACTTCTCTATCGAACATGGTGGTGTAAAGGGCCACTTCGCCCGGAGGAGGATGAGCATATGTCTCCGAAGCCAGCGGAAGTCGAAGAGAGATGTCGGAAGGAATAAGGAATTAGGTCCTAAGGTGATCTTGGTCCTCCTGAGTAAAATTGACGCAGCCATTTGAGATCCCGACCCCACCACCAGGGCTCTCCGCTGAGTCCTCTTAAGCGAGGCGGAAGCCCAACGGTGCAGGGATTTGGTCTCGTAGTCAGACGAAGGGTCCATGACGGCCAAAGTAATGAGTAGTCTGTAAGCAAAGAAGTTAGGAAGAAGGCAAGTTTCTAACCAAGAGAGCCTAAAGTACCCTACGAAATTTGACAAACGGTGAAAAATGCAAGACTTTTTATAAAAGTGTCTAAGTAACCTAAAAGTTTCAATAAGCGGTGAAAAAGGCAAGACTTGTATAAAAGTGCCTAAGTAACCTACTACTTTCAACAAGTGATTGGGCAGGCAAGACTTTTATAAAAAGTGCCTAAGTAGCCAAAAAATTTCGAAAGGAAGTTAAACCAGGCAGGACTTTTATAAAAAGTGTCTAAGTAGCTTACAAATTCGAAAAAGTACTTTAATAGGCGAGTCTTTGAAAAAAGAGCCTAAATAATCCTAAAAAATTCATGCATACATGCGTAACGGGCAAAAAATCGAAAAAAGTGCCTAAGTAAAGGTAAAATTTTCAAAAATATGCCTAACAGTTAGCATGAAGTCGGAAAAAGGAGAGTACGTACCAAAAAAGTAAGGCGCGACGGATGCTTTCCAAAAATCCAAAACGCAAAGCAAGTCTCCCCACACTTTGAAAATCGAAAATCCTAGCCTAGTGAGAGGAAATTTTCGGCCAAAGTAGGGTGAAAAGGAGGGTGTAGTTTTGGAAGGGAGTTTTTATGGAAAAGTTAGCTTATGGAAAATCTCTAAATGGTAAATATTTTCCTAAAAGAGAAGTGATTTTTCATTGAATAAAAGTATTATCTTGGAAAAGATATTCTTAGAAATAAGAATATGGCCATTTTTAATATAATTATTCTTAGAATGAATATTTCTTTAAACTTAAAATTTTATTTGTTTGAATATTATTTAGGAAAAGATATTCTGGAAAAAGAATATGACCTAAGTGATTTCAAGGAAATGCTTCCGTAAAGTATAAAAGATAACTTGTTAGCATCCCAAAACTTCGGAAAAGAAGCAAGTGTCGAAATTACTCTTCACAGTCTGGAAAGCTCGGAAATGAAGAGTAGAGGTAATAATGAAGCTAAAATATCCCAAAAGACTAGTAAGAAGTTGGGACCTACACGAAGGGCAAATAAGCCAACGCCGGCCCCCTTGTCGGAGGCCCTCGACCCCCAGGGGGTCGGCCAACACCCTTGCTGACCCTCTGGGGTCGACCATGCCAGCGCCGACCCCCCGGGGGGTTGGCGCTGACACGGTTGACGGAGTCCAAGTAACTCCAGAGTCAAGGCCGTTACACCCCCAAAGGGTAACGGTCAGGAGTTACGCCGGTATTAATACCTGGCTTGATGACAGACGTTTCTAAACAATCGACCATTAAGTAGCCCACTAGTGAACTGCAGTGGTTATGAAACCGATTGCTATAAGAGTCATGTCAATCTTCATTCCGAGGGGATCCGAAGCTAAGTACTCTTACGCTATTCCTAAAGTCTTATACTATTCTCCTAAATTCTGTTTCTGACTTAGGCATCGGAGCCCTGTGGCTCATACCACACCGGTGTTTTCCTAATTTCGCTTTTTTGCAGGCCTATTCGTCCTCAGCTAAACAAATCATTATTGTGGATATCCGTTGACCATTTTTCGGCATCAACATAAGTAAACATTCAATCACCTTTGATTTTTGTGTTGGATCGATAATATGATTGTTCCTTAGTTCATGAATTGTTATGCTCACTAGCTACGTCTTATTTTTATTGAACATTTCATTCGTCTGTTCCATAAATGATTGAATAGGTTTTGATCATCCTAAAGAGTTGATGAACGTGTTGGCCTCGACACTGCTTAGCTCTTTTACATGAAGGTAGAGGGCAGAGTAATCAATTCCTAGGAGCTGAAGTACATACACCTCATCACCAGTAAGCTTGCTTTCCAAATATGTGGTTTGATTTTATTGGGGATAGTTTCCGAAAATTCTCCATCGCTTAGTTTGGTTACATAAATTTTCTAAGATTTTTCACTATATTTGAATTGATTGTGGTCACTAATGAACGTAGTAATATGCTAAAAAACTATAACTGCTATTATTCAATGTAAGACTAAAATGTATTAAAATAGCATAAACAGAAATTGTGGGTTTGAAAGATGGGACAACAAATAGCTTATTTATATGAATAAGTTACTCCATATGTTTCCTATTGTGGCGAAGTTTTCCAACTAAACGTCGTGTTGTTGGAGTGAGGATTTTGGCATCCTTGATGTGTTGGCGTACATCCCAATGATCATATGGTCCTAAAGGATGTAATGCAAAATACCATGTGCATAAGAAATGTGTAACGACTAAGATTTTTATTGGTTGTTTTGTTTATTTTGGGTTAATTTATATTTTTTATCCTAGGGGTATTTTAGTAATTTTACCCCTTGGGGTAATTTTGTCATAAAAGGGTTAACTTAGGGTATTTTTAGAAATTTGCAGGTACAAGGGCATTCATGTAATTAGTAGTTTTTTATTTGTTATTAAAGAAAAGAAAAAAAATGATTAATTAAATATAAAAGAAAGTTGAATGATGAAATAATTATTGGAAGCTTTATATACCATAATTAGTCGTTCATTTCCTTTTTCATAACTCTAAAAAGTCATCCCATCATTTTACTATCATTCCCCAAATCATCACATTCGTTTTCCACTCTCACCTCGAATTCACCACCATCGACATTCATCATCACGTTATCAATGGAGTCAACAACACCGATTTCAACATCATTAATTGGAAGGAGTCATGTGTCCCCAAATGGTTGGCAATAAGCCTCTCCCAATGCGCCTTTGTCATTCATCGACAATAGATTGAGCGCTGCCCTGTGTCACGGTCATACTTTTTATTAATTCGTGCGGCACCATGATTTTTCGCTTCAATCATGGTTGGCCTTACGGAAAACTTCAGCCCCAAACCCTTTTTTCCGATCGTTTTGTGGCTTCGTTGTACTTTCAAGCGAGGTTCACACCCTCGACTAAGCTCCATTCATGATACACCATAAATCTTCTAGGACATACACGTCGTCTGAGCGTGCATTCCTTGTCATTCGCGACTCTAGGTGACTCGCCACTGCTCTAGGCCAAGTCCTAAGGCTCTTCCTTGCCTCTACATCAAGCTAATGTCGTCTCAATGCAACGTCGCAGCTCAATGCTCCCTCCAGGATCGTTTAGAACACGTTTGTATGACTCAAAAATTGATCTACGACTTTCTCGGGGTCCGTTTGGACCTGAAACATGCCTTTATAGCAAAACCAGGGCTAACCGGGTGATTTCAGGACTTACCAGGACCTACTGGGGCAATATAATGCAAACCGAAGTTCATCGGGGCATTATATTTAAACTGGAGAATAACGGGCAAAACCGTCCAAAACCGAGTCCATCGATGCATACCGGGGCCATCCCGAGCTTCGGGATGCCACCGGGATTAACTCCTTATTCGAACATGCCTTCTCGAAACCATCTCGATGCCTTCCCTGGGAACAGGTTTATATTTGAGCTTGCCCGGACATCCATCCATCCAAGACTTCGATCGGGGTCGGCCCCTTTCATGCCCATGCCGGGCCAAAACCGCATCCCGGGCCACCCCACGATATATGTGGCAAACTCTACCCCCAAGAAGAAGCACAATGTTGGGACACCCATGCCATCCGACACTGTTCTTGAGAACCTATGCCGAGGAAACACTCAAGACGCTAATCTTGCAAGTGCTCGCCCACACCATGACACACTCGTGTGCCATGTGGTAGCTCATTTAGGCCACATGGCCTAGGGGTAGTGGAGAGCTTGACATCATGCCTCCCCGTATAGTGCATTTTGAGCCATTTTTGATGTGGCAGGCTTGCACGACTTTTTGGCGAGGAGACATACGACAGCGTGGAGAGTTTGTCTGGTGTCCAATCGACATCAAATTTTGGGGTAGTCCAGAGTTTGGCCTTGAAACTCGTCCTGGAGGCACTAATTTTGGGGTAGTCACCCGGGGCTCGACATCGACCCGTAGTGGCTCAACATTGACCCTGTCGATGACATAGCCATACCCTTATTTCGCAACCCAACTTGGTCATGCTTAGATACACTCTATTGATGTGTTGAATGATGCCCGGACTACTCGGACGCATCATAACACTCAAAGTCTTGGCCCTCTATAGGCCTCACAGGTGACACTGTCGTGACACCTTTGTTTTCCTTTGCACGAGTGGGGTCACATCATACTACCACCAAGGTATATCCGTGACACCCTGCCTACTGCCACCTTTAACTACCAATCACATATCGTCAAGTGACCCGCGTGGATTGGAGGAAGTTGATGCCTATTATTGCCCGTCACGCCAGACTATGTGTTGCCAGACAACTAGTACAAATCGTCGTCCTATCAGTGTTGTTCTACCTAGCCAAGTTCTATGTGTCACGTGTCTAAGAACCATGCACTAGTCACAGATCCTCTCCCTGACGCTAACGTGTTTTGTTTTGAGAGGTCATTTTTCGTGCATTTGAGCACGTTTGACCGCATGTCTGCCATTGCAACTCGCCAGAAGCCCACGTATCGTCGTTGTCGATCCCACGCGCTACTCCTGCCTCGAGTTCTATGTTTCCAATTTTGGACCTTTTGGTAATTTTGACGTCCTAATTTATTTGGGAGCCTGTTTTAAAATTTAAGGTCTAACTAACATACTTTTACTTAGGATAAGTGTGTATAGGCCCCTGATTATTTCCTATAGCCCGTTCAAGCAATTGTTCTTCTACTTTCTGTAAGAACTTCTTGCCTTAGATTGTGTGGATCCTATGCATTTATGTTGAGTCGTTTCTTTACACTATTGCATGTTTTACTGTTGTAATATCTGGTTGTATTTTTTGTGCATGTTTTGTTTTTTGTTTTAGTATCTAGCTATGTTGAGTGCAAGCATGCGAGTTAGTCCACATATACTATACTGATGTAGTATTTTGTTTAGGATGTTCATATGTACTATTTGAAAGCATGTTTTGATGCGTTAATTTAGACTAAGCTATTGTACTCTTCCATTTAGTTAGATAGATTGTCATCATCTAAAAGCTTAAAAGATGAGATGCTCCATGCTCCCCTCAAGGATTAGAGAAGGGATGTATTTGCCCCTCGAACATTCGAGGATGCAATGTCATACGCAACCCTTAGCAAAGCATAGTTTCTAGTCTACTATAGCGGGACCTTGAACATAGTGTAAGCTTGCTATGGAAGAATCTTTAGCTTCACGTGATGGGTGATTCTCAGGCTGAATCAGCTACTCGTGAGGGCCTCCATCAATTGTGACTTGTGACTACCATTTCTTATTAGGTGCATGCATACTTGAACCTAGATAGCCTGTGTAAGCCTACACTTGTTGGGTTTGCAACAACATATGGTGTATGCGTTTACACGTCGTGGGCACCAAGAGGAAGTCCCTCTCGAGATAATGACGTCAATACACCATTCTACATGTCTAGAGCCTATTTTTCGGTGCGTTATAGGTAACTACCAATCACATATCGTCAAGTGACCCGCGTGGATTGGAGGAAGTTGATGCCTATTATTGCCCGTCACGCCAGACTATGTGTTGCCAGACAACTAGTACAAATCGTCGTCCTATCAGTGTTGTTCTACCTAGCCAAGTTCTATGTGTCACGTGTCTAAGAACCATGCACTAGTCACAGATCCTCTCCCTGACGCTAACGTGTTTTGTTTTGAGAGGTCATTTTTCGTGCATTTGAGCACGTTTGACCGCATGTCTGCCATTGCAACTCGCCAGAAGCCCACGTATCGTCGTTGTCGATCCCACGCGCTACTCCTGCCTCGAGTTCTATGTTTCCAATTTTGGACCTTTTGGTAATTTTGACGTCCTAATTTATTTGGGAGCCTGTTTTAAAATTTAAGGTCTAACTAACATACTTTTACTTAGGATAAGTGTGTATAGGCCCCTGATTATTTCCTATAGCCCGTTCAAGCAATTGTTCTTCTACTTTCTGTAAGAACTTCTTGCCTTAGATTGTGTGGATCCTATGCATTTATGTTGAGTCGTTTCTTTACACTATTGCATGTTTTACTGTTGTAATATCTGGTTGTATTTTTTGTGCATGTTTTGTTTTTTGTTTTAGTATCTAGCTATGTTGAGTGCAAGCATGCGAGTTAGTCCACATATACTATACTGATGTAGTATTTTGTTTAGGATGTTCATATGTACTATTTGAAAGCATGTTTTGATGCGTTAATTTAGACTAAGCTATTGTACTCTTCCATTTAGTTAGATAGATTGTCATCATCTAAAAGCTTAAAAGATGAGATGCTCCATGCTCCCCTCAAGGATTAGAGAAGGGATGTATTTGCCCCTCGAACATTCGAGGATGCAATGTCATACGCAACCCTTAGCAAAGCATAGTTTCTAGTCTACTATAGCGGGACCTTGAACATAGTGTAAGCTTGCTATGGAAGAATCTTTAGCTTCACGTGATGGGTGATTCTCAGGCTGAATCAGCTACTCGTGAGGGCCTCCATCAATTGTGACTTGTGACTACCATTTCTTATTAGGTGCATGCATACTTGAACCTAGATAGCCTGTGTAAGCCTACACTTGTTGGGTTTGCAACAACATATGGTGTATGCGTTTACACGTCGTGGGCACCAAGAGGAAGTCCCTCTCGAGATAATGACGTCAATACACCATTCTACATGTCTAGAGCCTATTTTTCGGATCGTCCTCAAAAGACCAGTTCTGTGTTAAGGTAAATAATAATTAGGAGAGAGAGACTTTATGCTCTAAAAGAGACCAGGTTAAGCCAAGGCGATGTGGTTCAGGTTATGTGAGGTAACTCATGACCTGCTATGATATTATTTATGGTCTTACTTTATAGTATTTATTTAGAGTCAATTGTCGGCATACTAGTTAGGTTATTTGTTTTTGAACATTTATTATTATTCTGTTTTCAATAATCTTTAGCAGAGGCTTAAAACTATTTAATGTTCATTCAATATTTTTAATTTATTCGAAGTTGCTTTTAGTTGTTTTTCTATTATAATCGTATTTAATTCATGCGTGCTGGTAAGAATTCTTGTTAGGAATGTTTTAAAAAGCCAGGTTCTTACAGAATGTCTAAATGGTCATACACTTTACACGATCAACTATTCTCTCCAAGTTTGACACAATATTGTTTGTTGTGCACAACTTTATATCGAAGACATCAAAAGGATATACCTACAAAAAAAAAAAAAGAAAAAAAGAAAAGAAAAGAAGAAGTCATGTTTATAAAATTAGATGTATGTAATAAATACCATTTGAAGATACAATAAAATACCATTTTAGAAATAAGATATATATTAAGACCTATGCTAACAAAGGTAGGAGGAATAACAATTGAATCTTAAATTCCGAAGGTGTGTCTATTTGGTCATTTATCGAGTATATTAATTTACTACAAGAAGTGGCTATTTCTATAGTACTTGTGTGTTGGGGGTTGTCCCCTAAAGTCCTAACAGTATGTATGTTTAAGAATGAGCATTTAATGTTAGACATTTAATGTTATTTTGAGTTATCAATAAAAGTTATTATTTTTTCATAAATTTGAATTTTTAATATTCAAACGTCATTCAACCTTATCACGTTAATTAGATTAATGTTGATAAACCTAAACCCTTGGTTATCAATATGAACACTTAGACAAGTATGTGAGACATACAAGTAGATCTAGTTCCAAGTTTATAACCTAAATTGTCTATTGTATATGAACTAAGGTAAGGGTGCCTAAGTCATGGTAACATTGTGGGTGCAGACCGCTTTGCTATAGTTGTAAACAACCATATCCTGGTTGTTCATGTAGAGACATGTGAGTGGGGGCGCCTATGCAAAAAAAGTTTTTGGATATGACATGACCGGAAGTTTTATGATCGAGCTAGTAATTTCGTTATAGACTCATATTAACTACTTCACTAAGGATGATCGCATGTCGATGTGATCTGCTAAGTGGGTTGCGACCTCCTACTTATGAAAGCGTCATTTGATGTGCACGGGTGAGACAATCAAACAACACTAGGTCAATAAGCCTCCCACGTTGAGGATTGTCGTAGTGAGTAACTCAGAACACAACATCAGAAGAAGGAATTCACAGCTTCCCTAATATTGTGGAAGATGTAGAGTTGTTCCCTTAAGAACTGATTCTAGGACTTGAACAAAGGCACCAGCCTCTCATTGGCTCGAGAGAACACTGGTTTATAGTGTGGCTATAAAAGGCTTGTTCATTAGAAAAATCAGTGGCGCTTAATGAGAAAGATATAATCACAGGGGTAGAATGATTTTCTTGTCCCAGTTGTGAATTACGAACAAGCTCGTGAAGGATCATATGACAGATGATCGATTTTATCCGTGGACGTTAACTTGTCTTATAGTGCGAGAGAGTTCAACACAGACCTTTAGTAGAATAAGTCTTATGTTAACGAACAGGGATTAAATCCCAAGTCATGTAGCTTCCAATCTATAGGTCCACCGGTCCCCGAACTAGCTCAATTGCTAGTCCACTATTTCATTAGAGAATGAATTTAAAGAGTTCAAATTCACAAAATAATTATGTTGGACATAATTAATAGAAGTGTTAAGTTTAATGTATAAACTTAACTAATTAAATATGTTGGATATATTAATTCAATTTATTCGATAAATTAATTATAAATAATTATTAAATAATTATTGAGAACTCATCTAATAAATATGTTAGACATGTTTGTTTAATAATTATTGAATTATTATTAATAGAGAAAATTAATTAAATATGTTGGACATATTAATTAAATTAATAATTATTAATTGTAAAAAAATTAATATATTGGATATATTAGTTGTAGAGATTTATTTATTATAATATATTTGATATATTATGGAGTTGAGATTTATTTGATAAATATCAATGAAAAATAAATAAAACTAATTTTAAATTAGGATGAGAAAATCTTTGATTTTTCCTAATATCTTTTATTATTGGATATTAAAATATATTTTATTTTCCTAATTTAAAATTCATTTTTCTACTATAGATAGTCTGAGAGGTCTTCATTCTCATCTTATTCAATTGAAAGTAAGAAATCTCTCTGCAATTGAGTTCTCATAGTCCGAAAGATTTGAAGAGACTAATCAAGACTAATCTCTCATCCCCTCTTAATCTTCATCCTATCCTAGTTAACTCATAGGAGCACTTGTGTTCCTGCCCCTACCATCTTTGCTTACCCCTATATCATTCAATCATTGTGCTCTTAACACTATGTCCCATTGGTCTAATCCTACTAAGAAGAATTCCGCTTTATACACGATTTGACTAATTTTGACCTTCGTCTCTTCTACATTTCGTTGACATGTTACCAACTCTCCATTTTCAAAAGGTGGCCATATAGAGGCACTCCTCGTATATGCGTTTCAAATCTTCCTTCACTCTTTTGGATAAAAGATAGCGTATTGTTTTACCATCAATGAAGATTTTGAGGTCTCTGTTCATCGCCTTCCCTTTTATCCCTATCGAGCTGAGCTTTAGCCAGATATTAACTAACCTGATAATTTTTGTAGTGTGGTTAGCGATGAGGGCTATCGTCCTTCTTCCCCCTTCCTAAGTCGGATTTTTCCTTAAACTTCATTGCATTTCCAAATGTTGATAATTTGGTACCTTTCCTCAACAGCCATTTAAAGTTCATTGCACGCTG